>PISX010018950.1:0-39330 GCA_004024625.1 Mellivora capensis
TGGAAGAGATTATGCTGAGTGAAATAAGTCAAGCAGAGAGAGTCAATTATCATATGGTTTCACTTATTTGCGGAGCATAACAAATAACACGGAGGACATGGGGAGATGGAGAGGAGAAGGGAGTTGAGGGAAATTGGGGGGGAGATGAACCATGAGAGACTATGGACTCTGAAAAATAACCTGAGAGTTTTGAAGGGGCAGGGGGTGGGAGGTTGGGGGAGCCTGGTGGTGGGTATTGTGGAGGGCACGCATTGCATGGAGCACTGGGTGTGGTGTAAAACTATGAATTCTGTTACGCTGAAAAGAAATAAAAAAAAATATCAGGAATAGGAGATGATTAGTAACTATAATGTGCGGGGGTAGAAACTGGCTGTCTCTGCCTAATAGAATCATTTAAAAAATTCATATGTGGTTATGCTTGATTTATCTTTATCCAATCCAATTAAAAGCCCAGTTCAAGGGCTTTCCTCCAGAGTGACTTAAGCAGTCAAATCTTCGCATGGCAACCATAATAAATTCAGTAAGCGAAGGGCATAATTAAAACAAGATGTCAGTTAGGGGCCTTGGAGTGGTTTAAAATAAAATCTGACTCTTTGTAAAAAAAAAAAAAAATGTACACAAAGGTATAGCATAGCCCAAAGCCGGAAGGGGGATTTTGATCTCTATTCTATTCTTTGTTATGCCTCTAACTTACTCGGAACTGCATGCCAGGCACTATACTCTTTAGGCTGGACTCTGTTACCTCATCTCTGAAACAACAAGGACCACCTCTCTCACCTGCTTCTCACAATATTATAAGGCTCGCAGAAGAAAGCATATCTGGGAGTATATAGCAACAAAATGGCTTTTTTGACACATGGTATTATGGTTATAATTATGAATGTTGGTTATTAACGACAATGAGGATGGTGACATTTGGAAAGGTGTTACTGGGAGATCACCGCGGGGCATGGAGAAGAGGGCCAGGCTTGGTATCTATTAAATTCCAGGACTGCACAAAATGTCAATATTTTATTGACAGAGCAAATAGTTTAAGGAACTTAGAGTTGGGAGCAGTCTGAAGCAGTGGGAAAGGTTGGTTTGGTCCCTGTGGGTGTAGATTTATGACCTTAGCCATGCTGGTGAATCAAGGGGGAGATCAGCCATGAGGGCTTTTGAGATTGCAGAAGTGAGGAGAAAAGGAAGGAAGGGATGTGCTGTGTGATCCTAGCCAGTATGGAAGACAAGATCTGCGCTCTCATATGGAGGGTATACGAGAAGCAGCTGAGTGGCCCATTTTTATGTGGGGACAAGCCTGATATAATCAAAGGTTGAACTGTTCATGTCCGGCCACTGTTCCAAATCCATGCTCCTTAACTTTCTAGGATCATGGGTTCTTTTGAGAATCTTATGAAACCAGAGAACTCTCACCTCTGGGGGAACCTGTGCACATGGACAAGTCCATGAGATTCTACAACTGGAAGCCCAGGCATAGGAAACTGGCTTAGAAACCTGAAGTAGGCTTTCAACTCTGAAGTGCGGCACCCATCCCTAGCTGTCTATCTAGCATTTCTTCAGCTGGAGTTATGAGCTGTTCATGGAATGACTGAGTTTCCAGGAAGGAAACTATCTCAGGTGTTACATAGTTTGGCTGACAACACTAATTGCATATGCCAAGGTAAGGCTGGCTTTGGGGGTCATTCATAAAGAAGGCAAGGAGGTTTGTGTGCCAGAACATTCCTGGCTACAGGCTGCAGGCTTCTGAGCACACCTCCCATAGCCTCAGGTTTGGCCCCAGTGACACCACCCCTCTCCTGCAGATTCCTACATTGACTGCACCATTTCCAGACTCAGGTCCCAAAGAAGATCCACAAAGGACACTGCTGGGCAGTTCTTCCCATCCTGGTCTCAACCAGGAACCAAGGTCCAAGAAAAGAAAGTCTCTTGGCCATGACAGACTCATTTCTACCTCCAGGTCTTTGCAGAGGCAGTTCCTTCCACCTAAAATGCTTGTTTCCCCTTCTGAATGTGAGTATAAGTGGGAATGAATGGGCATCAATATGAAAAAATTGTGTTGAGCACGTGATATATTATAATAAGTGGTCATTCAATGTGAATAACAGAAAATCATACATCTTTGGGTTGTTCTATTCTTTGGAAGTCATTCTCTCCATCTAACACTAATACTTATACTTCAGGAATTAATAGCAATGTCAATTACATCTCAAGAAAAAAGATTTTTAAATAGTGATAATAACAGTATCAATATCACTGGTAATGCTAGCACTAACACAAGCAATCACACCTCCTTGAATACTGATCTGATCCACTTACTCTTTTATTTTATTTTTTGCAAAAGAATTATTTCCTATATACACACATTTTGCACATATTTAGACAAAGAAATATAGTATAAGACTAAAGTTACATACTTCACTTTTACTTAAAAAAATTTTTAAAAAGTCACTATTGGCTTATACTCCTAGATGACCTTGAAGAGTAGAAAGACAAGGCTTTCAGATGATTTAGAAACACACACACATACACACACACACACACACACACACACACACACGGATACCTCATTTTGTTCTGGGAAGGTAGCCAAGACCTTTCAATTTTTGTGCTAATATGGTCCAAGAAGACAGGAGAGGGGTCTTAGTGAAAACATTGTTTTGTAATCAAAAGAATGAAATGAGATCTGCCTTTTACAATGACCTTGCATGTCACAAAAGTCTCTTCTTATCCCTAAAATGTGGAGACTTAATCAAATGCTTGCCTACCTGCCATTTAACCACTTGGATTTTCTTCCCAGAAACCACTCCACCACCACCAGACTTTTCTAACTCCTTAGGTATTCCCAAAGACAAGGGTTGCCTCCTTCTCTCAACCCAGAAGCCTCCAGAAGACCTCCCTCCAGCTCCGTATCCCCTTGGATCCTTCCTGAGATCAAAGGGCACTGAGAGGCACATGCTTCCCAGTGTTCACTCTGAAAACATTTCCCCGCAGGGTTAGGCTCCACCACCAGGCTCTTTATTAGGAAACACGGCCCCAAATGGGTGAAGGGCAGTGGGAGATATAGGCTTCCAGTTCTGGAATGGATAAGTCATAAGGATGAAAAAGTACAGCACAGAGAATATACTCAATGGGATCCTAATAGCCTTGTATAGTGACAGATGATAGCTAAGCTCATGGTGAGCATAGTATAATGTATATTATAGTACCCAATCACTATACTGTAAGTGTACACAGCCACATAAAAGTGACAGTTTGTTTTTCCAGCTTTTTTTTTTTTTTTTTTACTGTAGACAAAGTACCTAGAAACATCTCAGGCATCACATTATTGTCAAAGCTCTTGTGTAAAAGGCCACCACATTCCTCCTCAATGACAATTTATGAAAGACAGCAGAGAACTGTGCTAGATGTATGGTGCCTGGATGCATAGTCATGTATAACTGGAGGTTATCTCTGATGATTGAGGGGCATCCTTGCCCCTAACGGAATAGTCTAGAGTAAAAGGAAAACATGATTAATGTAGTCCATGTGGCGTCCCCGGGTTGAGTCCCCACATGGGACTCCCTGCTCAGCAAGGAGCTTGCTTCTTCCTCTGCCTCTCATCCCGCTCTTATACTCTCTCTCACTCTCTCTCTCAAATAAATAAATAAAATTAAAAAGAGAAAGACTGAAATTGTGCGGCATTGGCTGAGTCAGGCAACAGTGGTGGGGTAACTTGCAAGCAGCAGGGAAGATGGGAGACTCGTGTGGGTATGATGTGATGGCAGACCACACGTTTGCTGAGTCTGTGACTCTAAAGAACTTACTGGAACAATCCAGAGAGACAGTGTGTATTGTCTGTTGCAGGGCTTAGAAGATATTACAGTGCTATAAAAGAGAGATGAGCTCAAGTGAGTCTGGTTTACAAGCAGAGAGTGAAAGCTATAAAGTTCAGAGATGAAGGGCTTAAGGTATTAGAAAGACCTACTGCTTCTTGACCCTAAATAGTCAGAGATAAGACCAAAAGACCAAAAAAGGCTCTGCACAGCACAGCCTCATTGGGACTTTCCATTAAACCAATGGAGCTTAGACCTGTGGCAAAGGTCACATTGAGAATGGTGCCTTCTCAAGCTTGTTGATTCCATGGGTCTCATTATAGGTCCATTACTTTGAGAAACAGAAAAGTATGGGTTTGGAAACAAAGAAATAAAGCAGACTTGGGGAATATGTTTGGGGAAAGAAAATAGAAGAGGTTGTTTCTGGCATTTGGAACCAACTAGAAGCAAATTGAAGAGAAGCCTGCCATGTTTTTGAAGGAAATGTCAAACAATGAGCCTCGCCTATAACCCTGTGATTGGAAAGCTACACAGAGGCCTTGAAGTTACAAGGATAGGGTGAGTTCAGGGTAAGTGAGATCCTCTGCCAAGAGCTGCAGCGTCCTCAGTGCCCACTGGAAATGGGGCCTCAGAGAAAGATGGCCGACCAAGGAGCACTCAACACCTCCAGAGCACAGAGCCTTCACAAGCTCTGTCTATCAGGGGCCCAGCCCTGCTATGGACTGGCCACTCCTGGATGTTTCCCCCCTTTCTGGGAACTTCCAGTTATGTCATTTACGGTGTTATGTAGTTTTGGTGTTCTATACACCATATACCATTGTGTAATGTGAAGGGCTGTTCTTTTCTCAGGTGACTTGTCAATAACCACGTGCAGGAAGCAGGGTGGGTATTTTTATTCCCCCTTTACTAGTGAAACAACCACACCTAGAGAGGTTATGACCATGGCTGTCTTTTTGGCCATACCACACCCAAATATCTTGTTGGTTTGGTTACAGGGGCTGGGGGGCTAAAAATAGCCATTATCAACTAGCAACACCAGTATTCTTTGCCAGAAGAGTCTCTGAATTCAGGCAATAATCCAATCAAACCCCAGCAAAGACACCAAAACATCCTGGCTGGCTGACTGGCTGGATTTTGGACAGAGTTCACCACATCGATGTGCCACTAGAAGTCTTGGAATCATAACTAAAGATGAGGTTTATCTCCAGAAGCCCCAAGGTAAGGGCCAATTTGCTCAATTCATTCTTCAAATCAATCAGTGTGATGAAAGTAAAGCTGTCTCAAATTAAATTTCACCTCCCATTCCTGTCCATGCCTGGGGAAAGTACTGCTCTCTTCCTTTCTTCTCTGCCCCCAGTGGCTACTTCAAAGGAACCATCCCAACAGACGGAGTCAGAGGAGAGCTATGAATTCGGTGATGTTTGTTTCCTGTGTCTTTTCACTCTTTCTTGTGTCTGCAGAAGGAGTTACCCTCCTGTCCTTGTATCCCATGGCGGCCTTATAAAGGGATTCAAGTAAATTACATGTCTTTAGCAGACCCATTTTATTCTCATAATTACCTTTTGGGCAAGAAATGGATCCTTTTAGCTGAGTAACTAGTCCCAACGATAATTAAAGTTGACATCAAGCATTTGAGCAGAAATACGACCTAATACAAAAGGGCAAAAATTCTTCAGAGAGATTTAGTGGAAGGTTAAACTCACTGAGCTTGCAGTGTTAAGTGGTGGGAGAGGCTAGACTGTGGGACAGGAGGACAGAAAACAATGCTCCAGGATATGCTTATCCTTCACCAAGTGGGCCACGAACAAGAGTCAAGTCCAATAAAGGGGCATCGCCTTACATGGTCCTGAGGAGGGTCCGTTGGACAGTGCCCCCCCCCCCACCCCCAGGACATTGAGAGAGTGCACATTCTTTTACCTTATTTGCAAGTTTTGGATGATTTTTCATAATAGCTCTTAAGAAATCCTTATCTCTTATTGTAAAATAAGGGATTATAATTGTTGTAGGGTGAAATCTGTAGTTATGATGCTAATGATACTAAGTGACTAGCCTCTGAGCTCAGACTCTGAAGGAGTGGGGTCTCCTTCAATCTGCAAACCCAGGGTCTGGGTGGAAATTTGTGGGATTTTGTTGGAGGGAGTCAGGGAGCATCCAATCTTGGCCTCCCTGGGGGCAGGGACATGAGCCTTTCCTGGTCTCTGAACCTTCAGCTGCCTGAAGCCCAGTTCGCTCCCCTGGCTGAGGACTGCTGACTTCCAGCTTGGAGAATGAACCAGCTGACTCATCAGAGACTGGCCTGAGGTCCCTCCTCCCCCCACTGCACTCAAAGGCTATCCATCCCTACACTACTCCTCCCTCCTGTCTTGTTCTTAGTCCTTTCCCCTTATCCCTTTTCCTCTCCCCTCTGCCTCCCCTTCTCCCCCAAACCTTTCACACTTGGTCACATCCCCTCTTGCTCAGGAAAAAGCACAAACCCCTCCCCATGTTCTCTGAGACATCATTCATTCCCTCTGATCTCTCTGGGCTGATTCCTATTCTCTACCGGATCTCTGCTCTGTGTGATTTTTTGGACCCTACCACAGGCCATACCCAGTCTTACCTGATTGGCCTCCCGTACCTGCTTAGGGGGGGCGGTGTGTGAGGGGAGCTGCAGTCAGGGTCTCAGGCACCTCCCCCCTCTGTCCCCCCCACCACTCCCATCAGCCATGCTCTGTCACATGTTTGCATTCCTAGCACAGACACCTTGGTTCCTTAGTCTCATTATCTGGGCCTTGGGCAGGTCTTCTTTGGGAGCCTTGCTGAGCCTCTTTGGAGGTGGGATGGGGGGAGGGGGAGCCCTGAAGACACTGTCCCCACTCTCAGTCCCCAGCACCCTTCTGCTCCTTCCCTTTCCAGGTCCATGACAGGCTTTTGCTGGAAACTTCTATCCAGGGCTCTCCCCACCTCTGTGCTGATCCACCTGATGCTGAACCAGCATCCAGTCCAGGAGGGAAAGGAACCTGGGACTTAGCTTTCTCAGGTTAAGACTCTCACACCATTGCATTCACTCTCATTATGGCTTTTGCTTCCACGGGCTTCTCTGAGAGTTGGCAGCTCAGCCTGCTGTCCCCCAGCTCAGCTGAGCCCCTGACATACTCGGGGAGGGGGGTGCCTTTGTTGTGGCCCTGGAAGAGACCCCCGGGTGACCCTGTCCATCCTTCTACACTCTCGCCATGCTGCTGCCAGGGGCCTCCTTTCCATTCTGTGAGCACCTCGGGGGCCCTCTGCCACAGAGCCTTTGCCCAGAGTGCACCTGCTGCCACCCTTCCCCAGTCTGTTTCATCCCTCTTATATTCCAGACCTCAGCTCGCATGCCACCCTGAGGGGAAGCCTTCCTGACTCTTCTATTCTGTGCCCTCACAGCAACCTGTTTCCTTCCTTCTCCGCATTCACCGTGGCTTCTAATTACAGACTTATCTGGAAGGTGTCAGGGTTCTCTGGAGCAGCTGGGAGAGAGATGCTGAACGCTGTTAGATCCCCATGCCTGGCACAGTCCTCATCTCCCAGTTCAACTGACTAGTTTCCATAAGTATTTGTTGAATGAATGAGTGAGTGTTCAATATTAGTCTTTCAAAGCACAAGTTCAAGCACAATTCTCACAAGCTAAGCTTAGCCAGGGAATGCTAAGAACAAAACCACGTGACACAAGAAATTGAGGTGATTTATCAATAGTTGAGATTGCTTGGATAGCTTGAGAACAGGGTTTGGGGCAGGATGTCCAATCAGTTATTCAAGCCTTGGCCATGATTGTGGAGGACATACATTAGAGTCACAGCAAATCTGCACAGCAAGGCCAGATGACTTGTAGGAAGAGCAATTCTAGCTCCTCCACCCCTCCTGGTGACCTTGGGCACCTCACCTCACCTCCCATGTCACCATCTTCCCAACTGGATTCTTCCAAAGACTGTTCTGAAGAATAAGCAAAATATACATTCAAGGAATTACTAAAGCCGTCCTCCTTCAGTAGAAGAAGGTGAGAGTTAATTCAGTTGACCTTTGGACCTGAGGACCCACAAGAAGAAACAGAAAGAAGGTGACAGCATGAACCCTACCAGATCAGCTGAAGGAAGAAGTGAAGTTTTCCTCATACCCAAGGGTTCTTGCGACAACATGACACAAGATGACTCCTTTGAGTTTCCAAACAAATCAACTGTTTGTTTGGAGTCCACATCAAGCCAGCCCCAGACGTCTATAAATAATATCCAGAGCTCAATTATTATCTTTTCCCTTCTTGATACCCATGGTTTGCCAAGTAGTCTCTCCCCTGCCAGTGAGTCTTGTGACTGGGCCTTGTTGTCAATCCTCAGCTGTGCTGTCCAGCACGATCGTCCTTTGCCTAAGAAGAGGCAGTGGAAGCCAGGTTCTCATTCTGGCCCCAAGGACACTGGCCCCAAGGGCAAAGTATCTGGATTGGTTAGAATCAATGTAAATTAAGAGTGTGTACCTATGTGTGTGTGTGTGTGTGTGTGTGTGTGTGTGTGTGTGTTCACTCGTGCCCGTGAATGCCCCTCTAAGTTAGAGTTTGTTTGTTTTTTAAAAAGAATCTGGGAAAGTGACCAAGAACTCCATATTAAAAAAAAAAAAAAATGAAACAAAAAATCTCTTCCTAAAGGGGAACCTCCAACCCAGTTCTCACAGCATAGGGAAATGCTGCTGATTTTATCCCCTGATGAGCAAGACATTAAAAAAAATGCCACCTTCTTATCTATTCATGGCTGTGGGAGTTCCAGTGGAGGAATTTGCCCCCTTTCTCTGCCCCTCTTGGTGTAACAGAAACTACCTTAACTTTTCTCTTATTCCCTTGAATCATCACCTTCCCCGATGCAGATGTTCTGGTTTTGAAAATAAAATGGGGGAGGGGGGTGGGAGAGGTTGTCAAGGCCTTGACCCAAGTAAACATATGCGGAGGCTGGCAGAGGAAGGAGGGGCCATCGCCTGGACCGCTTGCCTAAAGCTCTACGAGCAACAGGACACTTGACCCTGGGATTGACCAGGGTCAGGGCACTGATGCCAAATCTCAAGCAAAGAAAGAAGTGTGGGGACAAAGCAAATGCCCAGAGCAGAGTCAGGAGCACAAGTATCAGGCCTGAAGAGGGAAGGGATTGCAAGTACCAGGTAAGGTCAAGGTGGTTGGGTTTTTGGCTCCAGAGGTAGAGAGTGTGAAAATTAATAAAGGGAAACCTGACTAAAATGGACTTGGCTGGGCTAGAAGGGGAGGTTGGTGGGGGAGCTGTAACACTCAATGTCAGTTACAGGAAGAACTGTGAGTTACAGTTCCCAGCAGAAGAATCTCAACAGGAAGGAATCATCAATGACACCGCCTCAACAGGAAAATATAGGCAGTTCAGCTCCTATAGGCAATTGACCACCTCCCCAACTCAGCCAATGAGAACTCTTGCTTTCTCTCCAAAGGACCATTGTTCAAAACAACCTCTCCCAACTTTGTCCTTCTTCTCCATAAAATAAGGTTCCTCTCCTTCATTTGCTCGGTTTTGCTCTAGCTTGCTTGTCCCGTATTGTAATTCTCTGCTGTTCCCAAATAACTCCACCTTTGCTGGTAAAATAACTGACTGTTTTATTCTTAAGGTTAACAAGAGAGCAGCCCAGAGGTGGGGGCTCTGAGCGGGGGGGGGCCCACATGGGCTGGACCAGGGGAGAAGTCTGGGGTCTGAGCAAAGCCAAAGCCATTCCGGCCACATGAGACCTGCACTGGGTGTTCAAAGCAAGCATTTATTCCATTTTGATCTGTAAGTCAAAGGGTTGCTTTCAGGCTACAGGGCGGGGTGCCCCACTATGCCCCAGAGTGGGGTGGGAGCTGCTCCTAGCCTGGGGCTTCTGAGAAGACCCCAAGGGCCCCTGAGAGTCAGTTTAGGTGGACTAGTCTTTAGTTCCACTAAAGCCTTTCACCCTCCCCAGCTCAGTGCTGTGGCTGCAGAGATACGGCTTCCCTGAAGGCTGGCTGTCCCTCCCACAGCCCTCCTCCCCCTTTCCTATTGTTCTCCGCAGATTCACAAATGAAAGATGCTTATAGATTCTAGTTAAATGAGGGTAGGTTAACTGGCTAGGTTGTTTTGTTTTGTTAGCTGTATAAATTCACCCCACCCTCAGTGAATTTCATGGGAAGAATACTGTTGTTTTAGCATCTGCTTAATAAAATGGCTTAAAACTTTTTAAAAGATTAATAGTAATTGTAAAGTTTCGCAGGCGAGGTAAACACAACACCAGGCAAGGTGGGCGCAAGGCAAGATTTATTAAAGGCATCTCCGACGAAGTTTCAGGGCTCAGGAGAAGGGGAGCCAGGAAAGTCGCACGGGGAGGAGGTGGGCACCCTCCAGCGAGGTTCCGAGACTCTGGAAAACGGAGTCAGGGAAGTCGCACTGGGAGGGAAGGGGGTCTTTTATTCGGGCCAAGGCAGGGCATGGGCTCACATCCATATATGGTAGGGTATTTGGTGATCAGAGGGTATGGGGTGGGGGTTCCTGATACTTCTGTTTCCTGCATAGGTATCGGGTTACCTATGGAGACGAGACCTGGGCATACATCCCAGGAGAGTCAAGGGTTAAGGAAGGGGGGCGAGGGGGCTGGAAGATGGTGGCCCCAGCGGTCATTTCTATTGTTGCTCCTGCACTTCCAGAGCCAACAGTAATTATTTGTGTATACTTCTCACCCTCAAAGTAGGATCACCTGAACCATTTACCCTTTGGGTTTTAGGAGCACAGAGCACTGCATTCTCCAAGCCTGGCATTGAGAACCTGTTTTATGTAATACCAGGTGTGTAAAACTCTGTGCCTGTGATGGGTGTGTGTGTATGTGTGTGTGTGTCTCTGCAGTTTGAAGTTACTTTCATTTCCTATTTCACATTTTTTTCACTCTTAATTGCTTTGTAATACGTATTATTTTCGTCATCAATATAGAAAACCATAAAGCTATGTTCCTTTTTGAAAAAAAATAGATGTCGGTTTCCTGGCCAACAAAGTTATTCTTTATTTTCTGAGAGCTGTGCCTAGAGACAGCTAAAATTTCACATCAGCAGGCAGAAGTCTGAGATCCTCCAGCTCGAGGCGGCTTCTGAAGCCCCGCCCCCATTCCAGGGTTTTCCCTGTTTCTCAGGCCTGCATCCAATTTCTCTCTCCACTCAGGCCCCATCCCTCCCACTCTCCCACCCCCTCTGCAAGACATCACAGGCATTTTATAATTTCTAACAGGCTGCCTCTCCTTAGGTGTGGGATGTCACCAAGGAAGAAGACAACCCCCAAAGCCATGGGGCCTAGCTCATAAGCAAAGGTATAGCAAGACAACATTATTCAACTCATTCTGATTTCGTGCCCACCAGATGTGACAACAGCTCTCCTAGGCCTCTAGTCTTTTTTACCCTGTTTTGCATAAACCTATCCGGCTTCTCACTTTATCAGGAAAAAAACAAAAACAAAAACAAAAAAAAAACCTATCTCCCTGAGTTCAATTTGAAATTGCCTTACTTTTTTTTTCTGAAAAAACAGCAACAATAACCACCACCTTCTTTTGCCTTTTTTTTTTTTTTTTTTCCCTGAGTATAGCTAGCTGGCTCTTCTGACATTTTCCAGCCTCTCTTCCCTTCTGGTTTGTACCCCGTAACTCAGTGCTTCTTTTAAGAAAGCAGATTCTGGGGGCGCCTGGGTGGCTCAGTGGGTTAAAGCCTCTGCCTTCAGCTCAGGTCATGATTCCAGGATCCTGGGGTCAAGCATCGGGCTCTCTGCTCAGCGGGGAGCCTGCTTCCCTTCCTCTCTTTCTGCCTGCCTCTCTGCCTACTTGTGATCCCTGTCTGTCAAATAAATAAACAAAATCTTTAAAAAAAAAAAAAAAGAAAGAAAAAGAAAGCAGATTCTGATTCGGTAGGTCCTGGGTGGCGACTAAGACTCTGTCCAGGTGAGGTCAGCTGCTGGTCCCCAGATGGCCCTGGGAGCAGTGAGGCTGGGGCCACACCCCAGCATGTGGACGGTAACTGGAGGGACCACATTATCCTCATATCTTCTATTTCTTTTACATCCTGTTAGCTCTTGTAGCCCTATAGCTAGCCAGCTCTAAATGAAGCCATTAACTAAAGCATCCTGTTATTTTCACAATATTGGGTAAATCAAAAAGCAAAACTGAAACAGCGGGATTATCCAACATCTCATCCTATGACCCAAAACTGGGTTTGCCTTTGGGTGAGGGTTGAGCCAAAAGACACAAGGCAGCCAAAGAATAGGAAAAGGGAGGGCTTTACCGGCAGCAAGTAAAGAACACCAGGGAACGTTCCCAAAGCAGTTTTCAGCTAAGGATGTGTGTATGTTTGTGAAGGGGCTTGGGCAGTAGGGAAGGGGGCATAGAATTGGAGCGAAGGGGCTGCTTCAGTCCTCTGGCTCCAGTTGGTCTGGTTTTAGTATTCAAGGAGGTTTAGATCCTATAAAGATAACTCAATGGGCATCAGGTCAATCTTCAATTTTGAATCAGCCCTGGGAATTTTATGGTTCCTGATAGGATTGGACCACCTGCTGGCCTGATGGGAGTTGTCTGTTCTTACATTCTCTCACAAGATGGCCGGGAACTTGCCTCAAATCAAGAAAACTATACCTGTCTTTTTCTAGGGACTTATCGCTCTTTCTGCCAACAGTTCCCCTCACCCCCCCACCCACATTGCCCAATCTCTGGCCTTTCTTGGCATGTATCTTCCTGGGTATAACTCTCCCAATGTCTACTTTGGGGCCACATGCCCACCACATCTGGAAAGTCTAGTGTGGTCGTTTATAGGGGTTTCTCTGGAGCCCCCGTCACTGGATCAAATTCAAGTGTGAAACTTACGGGCTGTGTGACCCTGAGTACATCGCTCAGTTTCCTTGAGCCTCAGCTTGCTGATGAACCAAAGGAGGAGAATAAAACTTACCCTACACGATGACTGTGTAAAAAGGAGAGAGAGAGAGAGAGAGAAATGAGCCTAAAATGGAGTCATTTACCGCCCCCACAACAGCAAACCAAGACTTAATTACAGTTTCAACGTATTCTAGGAACATGACCTTTTAAGTCTGTGGGAAATTTTCTGATCAGCCTTAGTGAGGTCATCTGTATGATTCGCAACCCTGCAGGTCCCTTTCCCCCAAAAGGAGATGTCCTGGCCTGAGACAGTCCTTTCTTTTCTTTTGCTACTAATTTTCTTGCCTTCTTCCTACAAAAAGCCTTTCATTTGGTACAACTCCTTGGATCATCTCTCTACTTGCTAGATGGGATGCTGCCCAATTCATGAATTGCTTAATAAAGCCAATTAGATCTTCAAATGTACTCAATAGAATTTTGTTTTATAATAGCTGTGATATTAGAGTGAGATTCTGGCCCGCGCAGATCGCGCCATAAATGACAGCTATTAATGCTAATAAGTCTTGTGGTCCTGCCTTCTTTCTGAAGTCTTGGGCAAGCATGTGGGCATCATTGATGACCCTGCAGCTTCCTCTAGGAAAACTCTGGGCCCTGAAGTCCCTTCTATCTCTAACATGTCCTCACTGCATTATCTCTACCAACTCTGACCTTGAAGTCCACATGTGTCTGCACAACTGATTTTGTGCCCCTAGAGAAAGTGAATAGAACACTCACATTCAGAATCTGGAGTCCATTCATTTGTACCCAGTTAGCAACCACAACTCTTAACTATTTTAAACAGAAACAAAAACTATAGCTATTCCTAATGATGGCACATTGGTGTGGATATCCAGTAACCTGGGACAGTGCAGGGCTGGATTTTTTTTTTATTGGCACATAAAGATTATTATTGGCACATAAAGAATAAATTATTATTTATTCATTGACAATCCCATTTACAATATCCATTTTAATTGGATGATCTGAATACCTTGAGGCAAGGGATTGCAAATACCTTTCACCAGGTATGCCAGCTCTACTCAACAAATTGGTAATGGCTGTCCAGAGTATAGTGTTGAGAAAGATTGAGACTCTTTCCCTGGGCAGGAAGGAGTGTCATGATTAATTAGCATGGGAAGGCTGTCTCTGCTTTAAACCATAGGGGTTTCTTTGTGGGGGGAAAGGGGGATGGTGATAGTAGGGACAGGTATATCCTTCCTTTCTTATCTCCCCAATTTAATCTATATTACAAAATATTGGTGGAGATTTCTACCTCCTGGGTCAGTTTTCTAAACATCATGTTCCTGACCTAATTGATTCTAAATTCAGTATAAATCTCAATAGAATGAGAACTAATTTTTGCCCTCACATTCAGAATCGATTGTTATTATTTATTCACTGAGCCACACAGGCCCTGCTCTGGGTACCCTCCTGAGCCATCCTCAGAGTACGGACCTCACAGCTGTTTTTGTGAGTCTCGGGGGGGCACGTGTGAATGCAGACAGGGCTCTTCATTCTCCCTTGTCATATGTTTCTCCAATTTTAAACATTAGGACACATTACCTTTCCGTAAGTGTTTAGTAAACCTGATTTCCTTGAAATTACAATGAAAGCTCTCAAGCTTTTCAAGTTCTCCAAGTTTCCAGAATATTTTACGGGAGAAGGAGAAATGTGGCTACCTTTCTGATAATTGTCATAATCCCAGTGTACACATTTCCCAAGACTGGAGCAGGAGGGTGGGGGAGGGCAGGCTAGTCCTGTGAAGGTCAACGCCTCACAGGTAAAGACGCGTGGGTGACTGCTGGCAGACATTGTCCCAGGGGCAAGTCTTGACCCTGAGAAGAGTTGCACATGCTCATCACATTCATGGTCTTGTTTCATTCAACATACACACTCTGAGGAAAGATTTCCCATCCCCAACAGTGGCCTTGACTGTCTTTACCTCTGAGGATTTCTTCTTTTTCATCAGCACCGTCATCTTTGGGATCCCTAGAGGTCAGCTGTCCCATTCCCATCCTCCTGTAGTCTCCTGAGTATATCCAAGGTCTGTGAGGTTCCTCCATCTTTTTGAGTAGCTGGTCCAATGCCTCATACCCTAGTGGATGGTCATAACCCTTTCCCTCACCACTGCCTCCTTTGTTTTCTTAATTCCTTAAGCTAGCTCAAAACTGCTCTTTCCAGCACTTGAAGTCGTCCTAAGTAGGACAGCTGTCATGCACGGGACATCCAGCCTGGTAGCTGTAAACTTCCCTCGCCATGCTCCTGCACACCTATGCTCAAATGTCATTGGAAACTCTGGACGGGTGGCACTCTTCACCTGGAGTGCTTTTTCCCTTCCACACACTCCTCTCCTCCTAGTTAATTCTTTCTCTTTCTTCAGAGGTCAGTTTGTTGACTTGCTCAAGAAAGCCTTCCCTCACCTCTCTAGGTCAAATCCTCCTACCGCACCAAATCATAACACCTACACCTCCCCGTTGTACCATTTTACACCACAGGTGATTATTTGATCGACCTCTCTCCACCTACCACTGGACTTCGCTCCCCATGGGCAGAGGTGGGAATTGTTTCCAGTTTTGTTCCCAATGGGATTCCCAGCATCTACCACCTTTCCTGGCACATGGAGAGTATGCAATAATTATCTGTTGAGTGTAACCATGAAAAATGGTTAACAAGGTCACTTGGGGCAGTCATGGAGAGGTTGACTTGGGAGAACAATGGAGATAATACTAAAATGCAGAAAGAGGGCTGTGTTTCTGCAAGTTCATAAGAAAGCTTATGTCTTAGAAATAGGGTCACATTTACCAACAACAGGAGCTTGACTTTTTTTTTTTTGATATTGAGATTTGTACTCTATGATAAGGAAGCATTCAGAATTGTATACAGAGACTTATCTGACAAGGGTGCTCACCACAGTGTTATTTATTATATTAAAAAAATTAAAAATATTAAAATCCAGCAATAGGAGACAGAGTGAATAAATTAGAGCATATTCACACAACGAAATAATATGCATCTATTAAAAGTATTGCCACAGAGTGATTGCCTGTAGAGGAAAATGTTCCAGCACCCTATGGAGTAAAAAGGACAAGATTTAACAATCTAGACACACTATGAGAGATAAAATTGTGGGTGACTACCCTTAATATTTTCCTGTGATTTCTACAATGACTTCATTGTTTTTAGAATCAGAAAAATGTCATTGGAAACTCTTTAAGCCACTCGGGATCTAACTGAATACAATACACACATCATAATCACAAGTTAGTCTTTTTCATTCATTAAAGTACGTCTGGCAAGACCTTTACTTGGCACAGGCAACTTGGACGTTTAAATTTAAGAGCTCAGTTTATGGCTGAGAACAATAAGGCTTCCAGTCTTTCCAAATTTTGCATAAGTTTTCACAAACTGTCTCTCTCCATAATTCATGCAGATTAAAGAATTGCTTCCTGCTGGGACCTCTTGCGGGTGTTGAGGAATGTGTGCCAGCCAAAGGATGGCAGAACATGCCTCCTGCACCCTGGTCCCGTCCATCTCTCTCCGCTCTGGCAGGCTGCTAAGGGTGGTTTCACAATGAGCTCCATCATTCATCGCCTGCCTTTGGCCCTTGGGGAGCCCTAGGGTTCCTCTAGGAATTACTGTCAACATGCTGCTATCTACCTGCTTTAAAAGGCAAGTTCCTGGGGTGCCTGTGTGGCTCCCTCGGATAAGCATCCCACCCTTGATTTCAGCTCAGGTTGTGATTCCAGCATCATGGAATCCAGCCCCCTCATTGGCTCAGGCTCCGCACGCAGCTGGGAATTCTCTTGTCCCTCTCCGTCTGCTCCTCCCCGACTTGAGCTCACTCTCTCTCTCCCTCTAAAACAAATAAAATCTCTAAAAAATTAAAAAATTAAAGTCAAGCTCCTGTTGATGATAAACTTGAACTTAATTCTAAGACACAAACTTTCTCCCAAAATACAAAGGCAGAGTCCCCTCTCCACATTTTCATATTGTCTTCAGTGTCCTCCCACACCAGCCTCTCCACAGCTGTAACAAGTGCCGTGCCTCGTTACCAGAGGCATTTCCTTAGTGGCCACCATCCTTGTTTAATGGCCTCATTTCTGAACCTGAGCTCTTCCAAACCACTCAGACTCAGGGAGGCAGGTACTCAAGGACACAACCCTGTTCTCCCAACTTCAGCTCTCTCTAGACACGTGAGCCCCCTCTCCCCTTTATGATTGAGACCATCCCAAAAGAGTCATTTTTCTACTGAAGTGGGAACTTCAAAGCTTCCCAACAGTATAGACAGTCCCTACAGGAAGCACATGCCCCCGGAACCAGATTGGGGTCCCCCAAAGCAGCAGGATACCCATGGTAGGTGGTGGGAGTGCTATGCGTGGGTATAGTCAGTGAAGGAGGCATAGTCTATTGGGAATTTCAAATGAGTATTAAAAATGAGTAAAAGTTATTCTACGTTTTATTATCATGTGAGCTAGCTATTCTAAACCATATGATAAAATTTTTCTTTCCCCAAAAATCTTTTGTTAGACTGCATTCTAAACAATTAGGATGAGTACTGTGAGGTTTTGACAATGTATATGGAACTTCATATTAATACATGCTCATTATGTATCCTTCCTGAACACTATATTCTACATAGAAGGTAATTTGAAGCTCTCCAAGTTGCAGTTAGCCCTGACAGAAGGCCTCCTACAATCATTCTGAAAGTCGGTTTATCAACTTCCAGAGCTGCGTGTCTCCATCACCCGGCTTCTCCGCATGCCTGCCCTTAGAGTAACAACGGTCACACGGGGAAGACAAACAAACCTTAGTTCAATTCTGCCATCTTACGTGACCGTGAGGAGTAATATTTGCATTGAAATTGTAAAATAGTATGCCAATGAGAAGTGTACTATTTTTGATAAATGCCAATTTTAGTTTACATATGAAATATTTTACCAAAATTCAATAATTCTTTAAAGTTGAAATGCAGTCTTTTTTAAATGAATTTTTTAAACTAAATAACAGATCAAGAAAATAATGGTCATCACTGGTCAGTACATAATTATCACTGAGAAGAATTTTATTGCACAGAGGAGAGAGTTTGAAAAATAATCTGTTGAGGTTGTCAAATATTCTCTGTATATAACTGCCCCCAAGACAGGGACTCACGTGCTCCTGGTTTGATTTTGTTTTGTTTTTTGCTATCTAGACTGAAAGCCATTAGCATTCTTTGGTACAAAGAATCAAAGAAAAAACAGACTCTGATTTTTTTATACTTAGAAAATTTGAAAATGCTGACCAAATATTCTGTGCCAGATAATCCTAGGCAGGTTAGCTTAACTGACAAGTTGAGGAGGTTAATAATGGCACAGATTTTGGAGGATAGGCATGGATGTTAAACCTATTTACTAGTGTTCTGATCTTAGACAAATCATGTACTATCTCTAAACCTCAGCTTTCTCATCTGTGAAATGGGAATTTCATTAGTGATGGTGTCAGGATCAATAACACTCAGCACAGTCCCTGGTTCTATGTTCATTAACATTAGCAAATAATACTACCACTACTACTATTAGTAATAATAATAATAATAATAATAATGGGGAAGAAAAGGAAGAGGAGGAAAAGGAGAAGTAAAAAAAAAATTAAAAAAAAAAATAACCATTGTCAATGAAATTAGTCTTAAGTTTCTCCCACTTAGAGAATTTTCTGCTTTCTAATCCTGGACATAAACTACACTGCTAATTAATAACTACAGCAGTTTATTTAAATGGCCATTGTATGATTGTGGCTTTATGGATAATAGTGATTCTATGAAATATAATTTATAAATCCTATGCCTCTTGGTTTCCAATATCCCATAGTAGAAACTCAGCATGTATCTTAATGGTATTCAAGCATCATAGAATTACAAAGTCATCTCCCTGGGCATCCCCTCGTCCCTCGTGGCAAGGATCTATCAGCGTACTGAACTAATGCAGGGATGCCAGAGCTCCCTTGCCATACAGAGATTGGGAGACTTAACCAGCCTCAGAATAGGCTATGGAACAACTTGAGCTTAATTCAAAGACATATCATTTCTCCAAACCTTGCAGAAGCAGGGCTTTTCCTCTGCATTTTAATATTATCTTCAGTGTCCTCCAAAGTCAATGTGCCCATGACTATAATCGCCTACACGTTGCCATAATAACCAGAGTCATTTCCTTTCCCTGGGTCCCTGGCACTAGCCATTCCCATCATCCCTCTGGGCCCCTAACCTGTCTTTTCTCCCTGGCCTGTCATCTCTACAGCTTCATCAATATCTGACATCTGTTATCAAAACCCCATGTGCACAGATGTTTATACCCCTATGAGTGGGATGACCACACACTGCCATTTGCCTGGGAAAGTTCCTTCCAAAATAGTTATGAACAGTGCCCTCCTTTTCCTCTCAAAAGCAAATCTGTTTGGGGACGCCTGGGTGGCTCAGTTGGTTAAGCGGCTGCCTTCGGCTCAGGTCATGATCCCAGCGTCCTGGGATCGAGTCCCACATCGGGCTCCTTGCTCGGCAGGGAGCCTGCTTCTCCCTCTGCCTCTGCCTGCCATTCTGTCTGCCTGTGCTTGCTCTCTCTCTCTCCCTCTCTCTTGACAAATAAATAAATTTAAAAAAATTTTTAAAAAAAGCAAATCTGTTTGAACAGGAAATTATACATTGACTTATCTCTAGAGGAAAGGAAATCTATATCCTTAATTTTCATAAAGGATGGCGAATATCCCTATGTAAATATCCTCCAGGAAGTTTAAAAAAAATTAAGATACTAGAGAATTCTCTGTCATAAAAATTAAGATACTAGAGAATTAAGATACTAGAGAATTCTCTGTCATAAAAATTTCTAAGTTGAGAAAACAAAAAGATCCAAGCAAGAGTGATAACACCTGATGGACCATACAATTCCAAAGTACTAATTAGGATACAGACTTCTGATCCAGGCTTTTGGCAGTTAATGGAAACTGACTGGATTTTTTTTTCCAAGATTTTATTTATTTATTTATTTCAGAGAGAGAGAGAAAGAGCATGAGAAGGGAGAGGGTCAGAGGGAGAAGCAGACTCCTCACTGAGCTGGGAGCCCGATATGGGACTCAATCCTGGGACTCTGGGATCATGACCTGAGCTGAAAGCAGTCACCCAACCAACTGAGCCACCCAGGCTCCCCTGACTGGATGTTTGAATCAGCTTCCTGGTGGTGGTAGGAGGGAGAGGAGTTACAGCCTCTTTCCTCCTTGGATGGCACTCCAGCTTTTGGTTCGAGAGAGATGTGAGCTGGATCTACTCCCCAGCAAGCAAAAGCCTCAGCCTTTCTAGAACCATCTTCCGGTTTTGACTACATCCTTAGAGCCCAAAGACACTGCCAGTTCTGGCTGGAGGGAGGTGTTTCGATGCTCCCAAGTGTCTCCAGACTGAGTTGTGTGTCAACTCTGTCTCTGCCTCTTCCCCAGCAGCTCCAGGGCCCGAGTTCTCTCCTGGGTTTGGTGGCTCTGCACAGACCATCAGATGGGCCCTCTTTGCCCTTGCTGGAATGGAGGGTGTCACACTTCTTCGCTACATCCACGTTCCACAATGTCTCTGGAGAGACTCTGTGATAAAGAAGCCTGAGGTAAATACATTTTAAAATCTTCCCTTTTAGAGACTGACAATAAATAATCACTTGCAAAAATTTCTAAGAACTACAACCAAGAAGTATGTTTAAAGGCTTAGCCAGCGTTCCTCATATTTTATGACAATGGACTCCCCCCTTTTTTCTGTAATATCTCCTATCCCCAATATTATTACACGTGGGGAAATTCTGCCCTAATTTCTCTCTTTTTAATTAGGTTTAGTTAAAACTGAATCAATATCCAGCTGCTAAGGTGGTTTCTAGCTGCTAATGAAACCAGAGTTCTCTTAATCTTTCATTCTAAGCTCATACTAATCAGGAGAGCCATGTAGCCTGGCACTGGACACCATCTTTCCCTAAAATCCATTTACTAGGGTCCCAGTCACTGTCTCCCATGGCCAGACTCCCCATATCTTCATTCTGTGTCCTGAAAACGTTTGGGTTGATGGTAGGACAAGACCCAAGACAGAAAAAGCACTCCTGCAGAATGGAGTAGGTCTTTGTGGCCTGGAGGAGACAGAATCCAGTTGTGAAAGAAGAGACTAATTTATAGGGGAGAGGTCGTCCATTGTTGTTGTTTATCACTTACATCCTAGACCCGTAACTATGGCACAGGCAGTATGTGACACTCCCAATTTGGAAAGCATACATCAGCAGTAGGGCTCCAGTACCTCAAGGAGTGGAGAACGTGTGGACCCTGAGAACCCAGAAGGTCACAGCTGTGTGAATCTCAGAAAAGACCAAGATGTAGTCATCGCAAGAAGATGAGAACAAAATAGACCCTGTAGCAAAATTGCTTGAGGTTGAACTTCTGAATCACTGAGCTAGTGCTATAGGACTCCCTAAGTCCTACCAGAATCGGGGGGGGGGGGGGGGAGGACTGGCCCCAAGGGGTCTGAGCAAGGCTGGCCCTAAGGGCCTAAGGTGAGTCAATGGGCTCACGTATGAGGATTAAAAATGTTGAGTGACACAAAGATATTACAACTTTAAAGCCTACATGTCTCCCATCACTTCTCTGCCTTTTGGCTAAGATCAAGTGTAAAGCCTACATGTCTTTCTATAAAAACTACCCAATTCCCATTTCCCTCTGATTCACTTTATCCCCAATATTAAGAAGGGGTCATCCTTCACTTTACAGGGAGCATCAGTTAAATGTTGCCATAATAATGTTGCCTAAAAAAACAGCCAGACAACGTCAATGGCTTCCACAGTAAGCTTTTATCACTTCTGTGTTTGGGGCCAGCTTGACATTCTGCTGGTCTGGGCAGGGCTCCCTCATGGTCTGGGGTTGGCTGACTGTTGGCTGATAAAGATTGGCCTTGGCTAGGAGGTTTGGGCCCAGTACCTCTGCCCCGTGCAGGCCTTCTCGAGGTTTAGGCTCAAAATCGTCACATGGTCACTTCGGCAACCCTCTGATGGCCCAAGCCAGCCACGTGGTTGAGTCCATGGCTAAATGGTGAGGAAATAGACTCCACCTGTTTGGTGAGAGAAATGGAAAAGTTATTGGCAGAAAGTGTAGCCATGGGAGAGAGGTGAAGAATTGGCGCCGTGAATGAATTACATTATCAGGACAATATGCCCACTCCCCTTGCCAAATCTTATCTGTCCCCCAACATTTGTTAAAGATTAATCAGAGCCTTCAGTCTATAACTAGAGATAATGGTTAATGCATAAATACGATGTGTGGGCATCAAGAATGCAGAGCTGGGTTTAACAGGGGTAACTGCGAAACAGACACTGGAGGAGGAACATTCTGTTAGGTGTGGGGTTCTCACATATCCCTCAGACCCATCCTGGGAACGGGAGGGGAAAGAGCATGTTTCTCCACAACACATTCCCACTAAAAGACGTCTTCAATCAGAGAAGTGGGATTCTGTGTGTCTCATTTCAGCATGGCATTTCCATGGGGTGCTGGGGTCCTGAGAGCCATCTGCATTTCCTCCCAAGTCTGAGAGCAAGTAAGGCAATATGCCCAGACTGGCCAGAAATGGCACCTGCTTCTCCAAGCAATTTGCCCTGGGTTCCTCCTGCCCTCTGAGCCGCCTCCCTCAGGCTGCACCTGCTGAGCCAGAAGCATCCCGGGCCACCCTATGTCAAGGGCAACTTGAAGATGGCCATGGCCTCCAGCTCAGGCATTCCCAGGGTGCGATGGCTTCCCTTCCTCCACCAGTTTGGACAGAGGATCCTCACACAGAAAGGCCACGTCTAGAGGGCCTCTGGCTGACATAACAGCTTTAGGAGTTCAATGAACATACAGCAAAAGACCCTCCTGGTCTCCAGGAGACATTTATTCTGTTTCTGCTTGTTCTTCTGTCAGCTCCTTGGGCAATGGTTATGATAGCTCTGGTGAATTTTTAAGAGATACTAGTTGTTGGAGCCCGTTATCAAAGGAACAAGACTGAGACAAACTGCAAGTTATGCAAAGCTTTATTCTATGCCAACCATTAGAAGTCAGACTGACCGGCCAGGGCCGCCTCCGAAGAGAGCAACGCAGTCCCGATCTCACAGGCTGGTTTTATAGGGCATAACTGCAGACCCAAGGTAATAGCTTCTATTGTTAAGGCGTTTACTCCCAGAACCGATACCAGGAACTACTGGGGCGCTTATTCCTGGAATGAAGTCCGTGGATGTAAACAACAATATGACTACCTAGGCAATATGGAGTCGCTCTGGCTAAGCAGGCCCTAATTGTTAAACAGGTTTTAACATTAAATTGGCCCTAACGCTAGTAAGACTCCAAAGGGGTGAAAAGCAGACATGTGCCCAGCACGGTGACAGAGGATGCTGGGAGACACTATCCTCTGGGAGCAACTGCTCTGAAACCACTCAGACCCCAGGGGAGGAGGTCCAAGAAGGAGAACATCTGGGAACCACTGGGCAGCAAAATAAAAATGTCATCACACTATATGGATGGCCTACCAAAAGGGGCAGGATGAGGGATGAGAGACCCGCTAGGGAAGGCTTAGGGTTAGGGGGGGCAGGGACAGCCTGCTGAGGCCACCCACAGATGTTTCTCCTGGCACTGACAGCAAGCATAAAGACATGTATGACAGCCCCTGCTAATAAACAGATTTAGCACTAGAACATTTTTCTTCTAAGCCTCCTCTCTATTCATATGGTAATTACCAAATTGGAAAATAAATATGTTCCTTGGAGGAGACGATTTTGACTCTTCCATCACATACATGTTCATATGTATTTTCATTTAAACCTACTGGATTTTCGATGCTTGCTGCTGATGGTTCTTGTTCCCACTTTAGCAGACCTATGAAGGATCAAAATGAAAATTCCCACTGGGAATTGTAAATAATGTTTTCTGTCAAAATATGTGACTTGGGCCACATCCGTTCACAGCACGGATAACCATAGACAGGACAAAACCCTGGGAACATAGGGACAGTGGTGGTTACAAAAAGGAGCCAGTGTTTCCCCAAGATGACCCTGTGGAGGTGGGAGACAGGTCTCCAGGCCAACCAAGAAGGGCTCATTGGAGAGCAGTACTGTTCCATAGAACTTTCGGCAGTGACTGGAAACATGCTTTGCCCGCACTGCTCAATCGGGCAACTATTAGCCACATGTGGCCATTAAGCACTTTAAATGTGGCTCGTGCCCCTGAGAAAAGAAATGATGATCCTTCTTAAAGTTTCAATTAATTTAAATTTAATCACCCATGTGTGACTAGTGGCTACCACATCAGACAACATAGTTACAGAGTCTTGCTCTCTCTACTCAATTGTATTTTGTTCTGTCACCTTCATCAGGGTTTCTGCATCCACTTAAGCTGCCTTGGTGTGCTCAGCTGTGTTCCTCTTTCCCTGCAGTAGGTGCTCAGGAATGCAGGGTGTATGAAACAGCCCCATGGGGGGCAGCCCACCAGAGGGGCTAAACCTCAGCACGGGAAAAGCTGGGACCAAGTGTGTGGGTGTCTGGAGACCAAGGTAGTTGCACTCCTGGTGCAGAAGGAAGACAGAAGCTGAAAGAAATATTTCTAGATTTTTGAAGTCTGTCCTTATTGGCATGTGTCCCTTACAGAAAGAAAAAAGTGTTGGCCTTTTTGAATAATGAGTTGGGAGGCGTTCTGAAGTGTGTTGTCCCTCAGCCAGAGGAAAGGAGAGGGACAGATGAAGAGCAAGGGCAATCAGAGGAGCTAGACAGAGCCTTTCAAAACAGGACGGGTCAGAAACGCTGTTCTCTCCCATGACTTTCTACTCTAAGAGAAGTGACCCCCCTAGCTTCAGGATGATTCTTGTGCAATTATGCATAATGTGCTTTTGATTAAGTATCAAAACAAAACAATGGAATTGCGGAAAAACTTGGCCACTGCCTGAGGTGAATTCTGAGGTTCCTGGACCTTTGTCTCCAATGAAGACATGGCCGGAAGTCCCAAGCGAAGATGCTGTTAGATGGGAGGATGGGGGGACTGTGGAAACAATTCCTGTCACTCAATAAATACCCCAGGAAGGGATACGCATATAGGAGTGGGAGATGAGGAAAGGAAACTGATGCATGGAATGAAATAATGACTCTCAGATGGGTCCTCATGTTGTGATGGCTCCATGATGTTATCCAGAGGAGTCTAAATACTACCTTCTGGGAATGCATTTGTGTGACAGCTGGTGACAGTGGTGGGAGCTGTGCAGGAGACCTATGGCTACGGCCATGGGCAACAGGGCTTCAGAAAGACACAGGTATAGAAACAGTGTCCCTTGGATCCTTGTTCATTCTTCAGAACAACGCTGATTTCAGCATGGTCCCAAGAAGTACCCCAAATCCAACTCTAACCAATCTTAACCCAGTCAAAAACTTCCTTAAACAGTTTAGTCTTGCATTTAAACAGATTAATATTTTATTTCTAAACAATGTCCTGAGTTTAGTACGTAATAGAGCTCTTCTTCTAAGTTTGAGATAGGTGGGGTGCCTGGGTGGCTCAGTGGGTTAAAGCCTCTGCCTTCGGCTCAGGTCATGATCCCAGGGTCCTGGGATTGAGCCCCACATCAGGCTCTCTGCTCCGCGGGGAGCCTGCTTTCTCCTCTCTCTCTCTGCCTGCCTCTCTGCCTACTTGTGATCTCTGTCTGTCAAGTAAATAAATAAAATATTTTTAAAAATGTTTGAGATAGGCAAGAGTAGTTGCTAACATTAGTTGTCTATTTAGAAGAGAGAGAGAGTAGTTCTAGATTCCTACCTTATCTCATTGCCAGAGTTTAGCCAACTATAGAGTGAGGGGAAACGTCTTCACAAGATCACCCTCACTTCTGACAGCAGTCGTGGGTGTGGGTGGCTCCCTCAACCGACCTCACTTTATCATTTGCCGAGAATTCATTGAAAGATATTATACCTATGGTTACAGTTTATTCCAAGGAATTGAAACAGATTAAAATGAAACAAGGGAAGAAGCCCATAGGTGGGATCTGGGGGGTATAACAAAGGCAGAGTATCTATTGCTCTCATCCCTGGGAGTCAGGATATTACTTTCCTGGTATCAGTGTGTGATGACATCCACAGACTATGGCCAACCAGGGAAGCTCATTCAAGCCTCGATGCTGGAGTTTTTATTGGGGCAACCTAACATAGGCATGATTAATTGATTGATTGATACCGCATGACCCAAAGCCCTTACCCTATATCATATTGTTTGTTTTTCTGGCATGGCCAGCCCTTGCTCTAAGATTGCTCAGCCCCTACCATAAATCATACAGTCAGACTATCCAGTCTGACATTAGGCTCCCAGGTAAACCCAGACACTCTTATTAGGTATGACATTTCAAGGACTTAGGGATTACTTCCCAGAATCTGAGATTAAAGTCCAGACCCCTTGGGAGGCAAGGTTAAATTCTTTACTACACTCATACACATAACAGCAAATTGCAGAGGGCTTGGAGCTCTAAATACAAAACATATTGAAGACCCAGAATAAAACAGAAGTGAAAGTTTCACCATCCTGGAGTGGAGCAGTTCCGCTCAAACAGAAAACCTCTGAAGACACCACAGACGCATGACACGGTAGTCAGTTGAATTAGAGAATACATTCACACTGTATAACAGTAACAAATCAACATACACAGACAAATAGTACATTAGAGAAAGGGACATAACCTACAAGGAACAGAAGATGGACAGGAGTAAATATATCCTAAAAGGTGAGCATGGAGATTAGCATAAGCTTTGGGGGCGACCATTTATTTAGAGCCATTAAAGTGTAAAATTTTAAATGACATTTTACCTTTAAAAATATGGTTTATATCATGGAATGCTACATTGAAAGCTAATGATGTACCATATGGTGACTAACATAGCATAAAAAAGAGAAATATGGTTTAGAGAAATGGCACACAAGGTCAGAAACACATATGTACACACACACAAATACACATATTTGCAATAAAGGGACAGAAAACACCCTTTAGCCCATATAAACAAATATTATGCTATGCAGTCAACATAACAATGACATGGAAAGGAGTCCACAAGACATTCATGGAACAGACAAGTTGCAAAAGTATATTTATAGCCAGATTCTGTTTTCTTAATATATAAAAAAAGTAAATATGTATAATTTGTAAATGTACAACAATGAATGCTCACATATATATTGTATGTATGTGCAGGAAAAATGAAGACTTAGAATATAAGAATATAAATGGAAGGATAATTCCGTTGACTCTGCTACCCAGCAACCCACAGTTCTTTTCCTCTGGTCCTCCTCTGGCTTCCACCAGCAGCCCTGGGCCTTCCTCTGGGATGTGCCCCTGGATGCTCCCTCTGGATTCCCCCTCTTGGCTACAGTCTCAGAGGTGGTAACTGTGAGTGAGAGACAGTAGCCTCGTGTAGATTCACCACATCCCCTTTACAACCCCACTCCCGCAGGCGTGGTACTCTCCTGGCTTCCCCAGTCCCTGCAAACTCCAACCTGTCCTTCCACTCCAGTGCTCCAGGAGGGCTGGTAAAAGACTTTTCTCTCATGTTCTAGGTCCCCTTTCTGAACCTTTACCTCCCAAGTCCTTCCCACTTTTTTGTAGGTTTGATTCCTGCATAAATCCCTTATTTCATAACACTCAGTGGTTCTGCTTCCCTGACAGGATGCTAACTGATGCCACATATCCATATGTTATAGGTATGTGTAAGTGTATGTGTACATGTAATATGTGTACATGTATGTGTGTATGCGTGTATGCATGTGTGTGCATATGTGAGTATGTGTATGTGTATATTTGTCATACAGAACATTAGGAGAGTTTTCTGATGGGAAAGTTGAGTTTCAGTTTTCCCCTTGGAGTCTCTCATGCTGTCAGCACGCTGCCCCCAGCACTGGGATGTTCCCCTGTCACAGCCTGGCCCACTTGGGAACAAAAACTCCCCTCCTCCTAGTCCTCTCCTCATGGCTAAGAGAGCCGGAAGCATGAAAAAAATGCTAAATCCTAAGGGAAATTAGCAGAATACTCACAGACTCAAAACAAGAAAATTTCCAAAAACAGCTGGGATTCCACCAGAACTCACTTGATTTTAGGGAATCTTGGGTTCTGTCACACATCCTGGATTTGGTGGATGTCATCCTTTAATCCTTTTCCTAGAAATTGTTCCTTTGACTTTTAGACCCATTGGAATCCCAATGGGAAAAAAGTGAATAAGAGGGAATAAATCTTTCAGTTTTGCCTACCATGTGTTGGGTGTTTCGCTTGTAGACATCAGATCACTTAATCCTCACAGCAACCTGTGAGGCAAATATTATCCTCTGTGGTCTAAGAAGAGAAAATTGAGGCCCAAAACTGTTAAGTTAATCTCCCAAAGTCACATAGTTGACCAGTAGTAAACCCAGGACTCAAAGTATTTGAGTGTGATTATTAAACACGCACTCATTCATATGATGGGCTCTTTAAGATAAGCATTCTCTCTGGCTGCTTTCTGCAGCCACTGCTGCAGAAGCAAACACTTGGGTCTCAGTGGCTCACAGCAACATCGGTTTCTCACTTACAGGTGTGTGGGTTGGCTGTAGGTTGGCTGTGGTCTCCTTGGGCTCAGCTAAGTTTAGAAGGCCTCAGGCTTTAGGTCTGATCAAGGTCTTTTATGTGTCTGCATTCTGGCACCGACATGAAGGAACCCTGAACACTTCGGCCAAGTTCTTCTGATGGCGGATGGCGGGTTCTAAAGAGGACAAGTGGAAACTTGTCATGTTGCTTAAGCTTGGAACGGGCACAGGGTCACTTCTACCTATCTGCCATTGATCCAGCTGGTCCATAGTCAAGGAGGGGCGGAGAAGAACCCTCCTTCCACAGTGGGCAGGAAAGGCAGCAAATATTTGCTGAACATGCCTCCCTAAAGTTCTGACTCCAGATATCAAGTCCTCTTCTGAGACACATACTTGCATTTCAGGTGGAAGTCTTCCCTTCAAGCAGAACATCATTCAACCAGCATCAGTGTGGCTCAGTCCTTAGAAAACAAAATGGCCATCGCATCCATGATCTGCTCTTGGGTAATAGTTCACTGCAAAATATAGTGCCTTAAAATAACAACAATCCTTTATTTTGCTCGTGAATCCATAATTTGGATGGCGCTCATCTCTGCTCTATGCAGCAGATTGGGGTAACTCAGCAGCTGGGGGCTTACAATCATCTGAAGATTCATTTCAGTCACATATCTGACAGTTGACATTGGCAGTGGGCCTCACCTGGCGATCAGAACACCTACATGTGTCCTCTCCATAGGGATTCTTGTACTGGGCTTCAAGTATGAGTGTCCCAAGAGAACAGGCAGTACTCCCTGTGATCTACCCTTGGAGGTCACATAGCTTCACTTCTGCTGTCCTGGTTGGGTAGTTGGAAAAGTCCACTAAGGTTCAAGGGAAGAGATCATGGACCCCTATCGCTTAATATCACATCATAGAAGTACATATGGGATGAGATACATTATGGAGACCATCTTTGGAAAAGGTAATCTGCTACAACAATGTAGCAGCATTTCAAGCCATCAAATTGGGAGGAGAACATTATTTTTCCTCCAGATATTAAGAAAGGCCATCATATAATAAGGCCATCATTATAATAAGTCTTTCATCTCCCTTTATGGAAAATGAAAACCCTTTCTTCACACTAACCATAGGAGCAGCCATGCTCACACCATGTGGCCTTAAATGTTAAAATTGATTGGACCAGAGCTATACACTTGACTCAAATAAGTCCTACCAGAGTCATTCCCAAATAGACTCCACTTTGGTATAGCTGCACTCTTAAACCAAGATGTAAACTTGGGAGCTATTGGCAGCCACCATTTTCTCCCCTGTATCCTGGCAGAGAAAACCAGCCTGTCATGGGAGACAACAGTCAGAGGTCGAGATGTAAGGCTGATGAAAAGACTTTCTAGCTTCCTACAGCATTCCAGCTCCTGGTCATGGCCTTGCCTATGGCCCAACTGTCTCCCTGCCTTTCGGTTCCCACACATCTGCGTGGTCCTGAGGTTGAAACCCTGTTTCTGTTATATCTAGATGCAGAGGGTTTCTGTTACTTTCAACCACAGGAGCCCTAAATACTCAGAAATAAAATTATATTAGGATCTGATAAAATATACAATAAAAAATCTATGACATTTGAGATAAAATCTTGCATACGATTTGGGGGCTTTGCTTGTTTGTTCAAAGCACCCTAGGGAAGGGTGGCTGTGTGAGTACACATTTGTCAAACTCCACTTCCTGAAACCTATCAAAATGAACAAAAACAACCAAAATCAGAAAAGGAAGTTCCACATACAAGGAGACCACAGAATAGCCACGGTCCCATTCTACAGATTCTGGGCAACTAATGGATGTAGGGATATCTGGACCCCATCAAAGAGAGATGCTACAGTTGAAAGCAGGATTCCCCGAGTCTTGAAAAGCATGACATATTCACAGGGAAAGGAGAGGTTTCTATAGGGTCCTGTGTGTGGTACTCAACTTGCACAAGTACGCACTATGGGAATAACTTGGCTTTGGGGACCCATGGTCTTTGCTACATGGACTTGGGGGACCATTTATATAAACAAAAGAGCAAGGATGTGAAGGGGATGCTGAAGGATGAACTAGATATTTATCTCCTTAAAAAAAAAAATCCTACCCTCTCTTTCCGTCATGTAGATGAGTCTATTAGAGAGAAGACAGGAAGACAGAAGCTTGGGATTCAGCTTTGGATCTCTGAGCAGAGTCCAGACACAGAGATAAAAAGATCTGGCCCATGACAAAGACCTTTTAACCACCAACCTTGTGCCACTCTGACTTCTTGCTATAGTCGCCCACCCATCAAAGTTCAGGGGATCTTGGAGGCTGAAATCTTGGAGGAACCAACCCCCTCACACCCATACCCCAACACAGACACAAGACATAACTTGTTCTGGCACAGAGGAGTGAACAGATTCCATGGGTGAAGGCTTAGATTACGTATGTTCACCTGGTTGCCCACTGCCCCCATAACAGCACCTCCCATCACCTTCAAATCATCTGCACCAAGATGACATTCTAGCAGTAACTACCTTGCTAGCTCCTGGTCTAAGGGGCCTGTACAAGGTTGGCCCTGGGTAAACCTGGAGAGAAATCAGAGTAGAAAACAGGGCCTTCATCTGAGGATTTGGGAAGGGATAGAACTGCAGGGACAAAAGTCACAGGCCTTTCTCATTGGGAATTTTTAGAGAATTCTATGCACAACTCCTAACAGTCGTTTTAGGGGTAGCATGCAGAAAGAGGACTAGTGTTTGTAAAGACTATATTTCAGGCACTCTGCTACATGCTTTACATTTAATCCTTTGTTTAACCTTCCCTGTTGGGTATGATCCTATGTAGACATTATTATTCCCATTTTATGGATGAGGGAGTAAAGGACAGAGGAATTCCATAACTTTCTCAAGACCATACATCTAGTAAGTGGCAGAGCTAGAACCTGATTTCAAAAAAGAGATGACTGCAACCAACTATTTAATAGTTTCTTATTTGGAAAAAGCCATTGTCACATCACAGAAGAGAAAAACAAGTCAATCTTAGATATAAACAGATGGTGGGGATGCTAGTTAGACAGGGAGAGGAGTCTCTGCCACCTGCAAACAGAGCTTCTGGAGAATTCTGTTCCAATAGCAGCTTGTCAAATGACAGGTGACCCAGCACAGTGGGTCACCACAAAACCAGGTGTCACAGCAGTATCACATCAACCTTTCTATAAATGGTTCCCTTATTCTGCTCATGTTTGGAGGTGAGAATAGGGAAAGCCCAAGAGAATGTCCCGTACAAAAGATGAGCCTAAATCCAGCTCCTTGTCACTAATGCCAAAATCTTTCAGAAGATGAGAGGGGAAGGTTTTACAAAATCGCAGTGCCCCAGGGGCAACACCCCAGATCAATTAAATCAGAATCCTTGAGGTGAAACCTAGGTATCAGTATTTTTTAAAACTCTCCAGGTGATTCCAATTGCAGCCAAGAACCATTGCTCTAATTATAATTAATGCCATAGGAGCCCCAAGGAGCCTTTGTCCAGCAGACGATGCAAGCCTCTCTTAGAAAACTTCACCTTTGCTCACCTTCCATGGTCCTTCATGCCTTTGCCTTTTATTGGATTTTTATACTCAGGATGAAAAGGAAGATCCTTGTGCCACTCTGGTTTTTTCTTTTTATAGCACTGATAGAATACCTGATATGACATCCTGGACTTCACCTATACTCCTATACTTAGTGGTCTACCTGTTTGTTATCTGTGTCTTCCATTAGAGGGTAAGGTCCATGGATTGGCACCACCATATTGGGAAATTGGGGGGCTACCATTCATGTATAACACAAAGTGAGTGGTACCACCTGGAACTGGGCAACACAGTAGCCTTGCATGGGGAGGCCAACATGTTGTCTTGTTCTCTGTTGTGTCGCAAGAGTCTAGAACAGTAGGAGATGCTCAATAAATATCTTCTGAGTGAATGAACAAACAAATGTGATTGTAAAATATAATAAGGCTCCTCTTAATGAGAAAACTTGGTTTTCCTCCAGCCTAGGACCTGGGCTCTGATGCTCATCTTCTTCTTCTCCATTCCCATCATCATCGTTGTGGTCACTGTTACCATCACCCCCAGTGTTATTAGGTCTCCGCCTAAAATTTCCTTTGGAAACAGGATTCAATGACTAAAAATAAAAGTTGGAAAACTAATGCCCTATTCAATATAATGTTGGCTTTGCCCAAAGGCCTTCCCATCAGCCACCCCAAATAGCTTTGGAACCAACCAAACCAAATAAAACTTTAGATTCTGCCATCATCACTTACTAGCAATGGGACCCAAGAGAGATTTTATCTTCAGATGATTGTTTTAATAACTAACTTCCTACACTACTGTAGATTAAGGGAGGTTGTATATAAAAAGCTTGTGACCAAAAATTATAGAAACATGCCCTGTCTCACTAGCATGCAGGGAAAGACAAATTAAAACAAGGTAACAATTTTTACCCATCTGATTGGTGAAAATACTAAAGTGAGATAATATGTTCATAAGGTAATGCTAGCTTCTGTTAATAAATAAAACCCCAAATCTCAACAACTTAATAAAATAGACTTTTTTTTTTTCAGCTAAAGACTATCAGCAGTGACAGGGAAGGATGATTTGCTCCAACAAGTCATCCATGGATTCAGGCTGTTACCCTCTTGTGAGTGCTTTCCGCTATGGGCCTTGGAGTTCTGCAAGAGATCCTCTGCCTCACTTCAGAGGAAGGATTGTACCGGAGGGTTTTATGGGCAGCTCATCACTTCTACCCAATTTTCTTTGACTAGAATCAATGACATGGCCTCCCCTAAAGGCAAAGGCAAGAGCAGCTAGGAAATGCAGTTGTTTGCTGGTTGAATGACTCTTTCTCAGCAACAATTCTGGAGGATAGAATGAGAGCAGGACCCACTAGTGGATGGTTGTCTACCACTGCCATTAGGCAACATCAGTGTTGGTGAGAATGGGATAAGCAGGTTCTCTTACATGCAACTGGCAGAAAGTGAATTGATTGCAGGAGCTCAGAAGACCTTGTGTCTGTAAATTTAAAATTCAACACAAGGTTGTCCTGTGACCTAGCTATTCCACTTCTTGGTACCAATCCAAGAGGTCTGCAGAGGCACACACTAGAATGTTTATTACAATTCCGTTGCAATCATGAACCCAAACTAAATTTCTGCCAATAGGGAAAAGTCCAAGTAAACCATGTCTATCCATGCTGTGGAATTCCAGGCAAGAATTCTGTAAATGTAGGTAATAAATAGGAAAAATGTCTGGAGGCATATGGACCAAAAAGAAATAATGTCAACTGCAGAGAAAGGTAGGGAGGGGCAGGCTGAAGGGAAGGAGGAGGGCTTGGCAGTGACAGGAACATGAAGCTCTTATGGGTGAACAAGGACAGGCCCAAGCAAGCCCACATGCTTATAAAAAGGCGATGTATTAACTCCACTCCTAGGTAATTATCCAAAAGAACTGAAACAGCACTCAAACAAACACTTGTATGCAAATGGTAATAGCAGCATTATTCACAATAGCCAAAAGGAAAAAAAAAAACAAACTCCAGTGTCCTCAACAGGTGGAAGGATTTAAAAAAAAAGAAAAAAAACACAAAAAACAAAAAACGTGGTCTATCCATGCAATAGAATATTATTCAGCCATAAAAGGAACGAAGTTCTAACATCTACTATAACATGGATGAAACCTGAAAACATACTAAGTGAAACAAGCCATACACAGAAGAAAATATTGTATGATCCCACCTAAAAGCAATATCTAGAATGTCAAATTCATAGAGACAGAAAGTAGAGTAGTGGTTACAAGGTGGGGGAGAGGAAATGGGAAATTATCGCTTAATGATTACAGTTTCTGCTTAGGAAGATGAAAAATTTTGGAAATAGACAGTGGTGATGGTGATTCTCAAAAACACTGACAACATTATTAAGGACACTGAATTATACACTTAAAAATGTCTAAAATGGCAACTTTTGTTATGTATATTTTACCAAAATGAAAACATAATAGAATGATCCACACTTGAACCTAAAAAGAAAAAAAAAGTAATTTAATACATTCTCAGCTTGCATTCAGAGAGAGTCAAATGGTCTCCCCTTGAGTCAAGAGAAACGGAATGAAGATTACAAGGGCTTCTTGTAGAAAGGAGATTTTCCCTCTTCTGCCCCAAGACATGGTTTCCAATGTTTAGGTGTCTACTTTTGCTGTACATTGTTTAAAGATGACAGAGTCTTGATTAAGGAGATGGAAGAATGTAATTAAATCTGATGAGGAGTGTGCAATTTAAATCCCTTTAATGGGAAGTCATGTCAGTGTAGTCCTGTACTATGAGAAGCTGATAACAGAGGTAGAAAATGGGAGGCAAGTTGTCAGAAGTTTGCCTTTGAATCAGGTGGATAGAGACAGCTCTTCCCCCTTGAACTAATTATTGACGTGATTCTCTATGGTGCCTTATGTGTTTTGTGGGGGTGGAGGGAGGTGAGTACATGATTTATGTGTTTAATTTCCCTAGATGCTCTGAAGACTGCAGTCCTGCCTTCTGAACACAGAGAAATTGATTAAAATAACAATTGCCAAGAGCACAACCACCAGCAATCAGTAGGAGGAGCTGTTTTCCTCCCTTAGAATTAGACCTGATTCCTCCCAGCTGCCTGGGGTCATCTCCTTGGCCCTTGGGGGCTTGAATGGAATTTTCAAAGCTAACAAGATTTAACCCTAGCTAACAAGGTCAGTAGAAAAAGTAACAAATTCTCCAGGCTCTAAAGACGGGAACAAAGTTTGTCTCTTCCCGATCTCTGCTTTGCCTCTGCTCTCCAGAGCCTCCAGTTCTTAAATAAATACACTTGTCATCAAATAAAAATTAACAAATATTTATTGAAAGACTGGTGGAGTGTGGGAGGATGTTTCCTGTGTGTGGCTGGGGGGACAATGTCATAGGGAATGACCGAGGAGGGAGAGAATTTCCCTTTGGAAGGTAATGTACATGGAAGGACACAGGCGTGAAGCCAGGAGACCTTGCCACTTAGTAACTTCTGTGACCTTGAGCAAGTGATTTATCCTCCCTGAGCCTCAGCTTCCTTGTCTGTGCCATGGGGATGGTGGTAGTAATGTCTACTGCGTGGTGGGATGTGCATTTAAGGGAGAGATGTGTAAAGGCCTGGCACAGAGTAAAAGCTTAGTAAGTCATTGGCATTATCCGTGTTGTTGGCTGCAGATCACAAGAGTGGTGATCACAAATCCAAACAGAAGAGGATACTTAGGGGTGAGACAAGGAATGGGCATTGGGATGGACACCAAGTTGACTGCAAAGCTAGAAACAGGAAGGGAACACATGAAAGGGTTATACTTATGATTGCACTTATGTTAAAAATGGGACATAGAGGGCAAAGTCTGGAAGGGTCTTGATGCAGAGCTTTCGTGCCCACCCCATGTGGAGTCAAGGTACATAACCCTTCCATCACCAGTTCACCAACAAGGAAGCATCACCAAGCCTCAGTGTCCAGAGATCCTATTAGGGCTTCATTACAAAGGCACAACTGATTAACTAGTTGGCCTTGTGATTGAATTCAATCTCCAGCAGTTCTCCCCTCCCCAGAGGTCAAGAGACTAAAAAGTCCCAACCTTCTAATGGAGGTCTTTCTGGTCACTAGCTCCCACCCTGCAACCACTCAGGGACCTAGCTGGATTGCCTCATTAGCATAACAAAGAAAGACCTCTCATTCAGGGAATTCCAAGAGTTTTGGAGGCTTAAGACCAGAGAGATCCCTATAATGCCACAGATTTGGACCTGGGAGAACTGGACTTGAGTCTCACTGGGTTTGACCAGGACCTATCTTGATTTGTGTCGTTCTACCTGGGCTTCAGCATCTTCCTCTGTAAATGGAAGAATTGCACAGTTACTTTCAGAAGTCTGATGCAGCAAAGCAAAGGATATACACGGAGGAAAAAATACTGGAAGGACATAAATCAAAACAATGAATGTAGGTTGCTGGAAGGATTTTTTCCTGCTTTGTAATTTCTCTAATATAACGTCCATATCTTTCTGTATTTTAAAAATATTTAAGGCGCGCCTGGGTGGCTCAGTGAGTTAAGCCTCTGCCTTCGTCTCAGGCCATAATCTCAGGGTTCTGGGATCGAGCCCCACATTGGGCTCTCTGCTCAGCCAGGAGACTGCTTCCCCCCCTCTCTCTCTGCCTGCCTCTCTGCCTACTTGTGATCTCTGTCAAATAGATAAATAAAATCTTAAAAAAATATATTTAAAATGTCCCATGGTTCTACAATACACACCCACACAAAACTCCACAAACTTAAAAACATTAATGTGTAATTCGTATATTTAAAATGCACAGATGTATACAGCTGGATGAGTTCTGATAAATGTATACACCCCTATAACCAATACCCAAATCGAGATGCAAGATACTTCCATAAAACAAATGTCATGGGGATGTAAGTTACAGCATGGTGACTCTACTTCATAGTATTACACACCTGTAAGTTGCTAAGAGAGTAGGTCTTAAAAGTTTTCATCCCAATAAAACACTTTTTTTGGAACTATTTACGGTGATGAATACTATTAGCTAGACTTACTGGGGTGATCATTTCATAATATATACAAATATCAAATCATCACACTGTGTATCTGAAACTAATATAATGTGATGTCAATTATACCTCAGTTAAGAAAAATAAAAGGTGAGAGGAGGAGTCAAGATGGCGGAGAAGTAGCAGCTGAGACTACATCAGGTAGTAGGAGATCAGCTAGATAGCTTATCAAACCATTGTGAACACCTACAAATCCAACAGGAGACGGAAGAGAAGAAGAGCAACAATTCTAGAAACAGAAAATCAACCACTTTCTGAAAGGTAGGACGGCAGAGAAGTGAATCCAAAGTGACGGGTAGATAGACCACAGGGGGAGGGGCCGGCTCCTGGCAAGCAGCGGAGCAATAGAGCACAAATCAGGACTTTTAAAAGTCTGTTCCACTGAGGGACATCGTTCCAGAGGCTAAACGGGGGTGAAGCCCACGTGGGGTCAGCATGGCCCCAGGTCCCGCAGGGTCACAGATGAATGGGGGTGTCTGAGTGTCACAGAGCTTGCAGGTATTAGAACGGGGAAGCCGGCTACAGAGACAGAGCTGGGGAGTGAGCTCTCAGCTTGGGGTTACCTTGAACCGGTCACAGGCTGGGTGAGCTCAGAGCGCAGCCGGAGGCCAGGGAGACGGGAGTGATTGGGTGCTTTTCTCTGAGGGCACACTGAGGAGTGGGGCCCTGAGCTCTCGGCTCCTCTGGGCCGGAGATTGGGAGATCGCCATTTTCATTCCCGTCCTCCAGACTCTATGGAAAGCATTCAGGGAACCAAAGCTCCCGAAAGTGAACCCAAGTGGATTACTTAGCTCGGCCCCTGGTAAGGGTGGTGCAATTCTGCCTCTGGCAAAGACACTTGAGAATCACTACAGCAGGCCCCTCCCCCAGAAGATCAACAAGAAATCCAGCCAAGACCCAGTTCACCTACCAAGGAGAACAGCAGAATTCCAGAGGAGTAGAAAGCAAAGCATGGAATTCATGGCTTTCTCCCCACGGTTCTTTAGTCTTACAGTTAATTTAATTGTTTTTTTAATTTTATTTTTTTTCTTCTTCTAAATATTTTTAACTTTTACCCTTTCCTCTTTTAACGTTTTTTAACTAGTTTATCTTAACAATACCTTTCATAAAAAAAAATCTTTTCTGAACCTTCATTATTATAGTCATATTTTATCCTTCATTGTATCTAACTTTATTTTTTGTATACACATAGGGTTTTTTTCTTCTAAAAAATTTGGGATACAACTTCTTCTAATAGATCAAAATATACCCTAAATCTAGCTCCGGGCTTGTTCTAGTCTCCAGCCCGAGCAAAATCTCTCCACTTCCTTTTTCTTTATTCTCCCAACCAACTTACTTTATCAACTCCTTTTTTAGAAAATAAAAAAAATTTTTTTTTCATCTTTATAGGCATATTCCATCCATTCATTGTGTTTACCCTTATATATGTTTTTCATTCTTTAAAATTTTGGGAGGTAGTTTCTTCTAAGAGACCAAAATATTCCCAAAATTAAGTGGGTGACCCTGTTCTAGTCACCAGTCTAATATATATATATTTTTCTTTTTTATATTTTTTCTTTATTTGATTTCTTTTTTTTTAAATTTTTTTTTCCTGAACTTCTTTTTATCCCCTTTCTCCCACCCATGATTTGGGGTCTCTTCTGATTTGGTTAAAGTGCATTTTCCTGGGGTCTTTGCCACCCTTTTAGCATTTTATTTCCTCCTTCATATATTCTTATCTGGACAAAATGGCAAGGCGGAAAAACTCACCACAATAAAAAGAACAAGAGGCAGTACCAAAGGCTAGGGACCTAATCAATATGGACATTGGTATTATGTCAGATCTAGAGTTCAGAATGACAATTCTTAAGTTTCTAGCCAGGCTCGAAAAAGGCATCGAAGATATTAGAGAAACCCTGTCTGGAGAGATAAAAGCCCTTTCTGGAGAAATAAAAGGACTAAAATCTAAACAAGTTGAAATTAAAAAAGCTAATAATGAGGTGCAATAAAAAATGGAGGCTCTTACTGCTAGGATAAATGTGGCAGAAGAAAGAATTAGTGATATAGAAGACCAAATGACAGAGAATAAAGAAGCTGAGCAAAAGAGAGACAAACAAATACTGGACCATGAGGGGAGAATTCGAGAGATAAGTGACACCATAAGATGAAACAACATTAGAATAATCGGGATTCCAGAAGAAGAAGAAAGAGAGAGGGGAGCAGAAGGTATATTGGAGAGAATTATTGTAGAGAATTTCCTAATGTGGCAAAGGGAACAAGCATCAAAATCCAGGAGGTGCAGAGAATCCCCTCAAAATCAACAAGAATAGGTCCACACCCTGTCACCTAATAGTAAAATTTACAAGTCTTAGCGACAAAGAGAAAATCCTGAAAGCAGCCCGGGAAAAGAAGTCTGTAACATACAATGGTAAAAAT
>PISX010018951.1:0-11155 GCA_004024625.1 Mellivora capensis
GTTGATGGTTTCCCTGTGGGTGAGACGTGTTTAGTCTCCCACGTTCCTATGGGTCCAAGTGAAACTGTCATTTTTGTTTTCTTTCTGCTGAGAATGTTTTCCACCTAGCTTGTGTAAGATTTCTCAAAATACTGATTTGGAGAGATACTGGGAAAGTATAGGAACGTTAAAGGGGCTGTCATAACAATAAACACAGCCAGCATTTTCTGAGTGTTTACCTCACGGATACATACTATGGCTCTGCTTCGAGGTGTTTTCCTTAAATAGTCCCCTGCAAGTATCCTATAGGGTAGGTCCTTTATTAGGCCCATTTTGCAGATTCCAAGCAAATGGAGACGCCCTGTGTTACCCAGATAATAAGAAGTCATGGAGCCAGCTTGACCCAGAGCCCCACGTGTCCCACTGCTTCCCAGTGCTGTGTATCCAATGACGATAGGACATTGCATGGTGTTATCTTTGCGTTTTATGTTTCTGCACTATAAATTCATCTAGAGTGAAGCTCTTTGCTTATGAACGGGCGATCAGGCTGAGCTCAAGGAATATTCAGCTTGTCCAGTCAAGTTCGAGGTACAGTTAATTTTCAGGAATTACCATTTCAACCTGTCGACATTCAACAAAGATTTTTTCCCAAGCCTCTTGTCTACTGGGTTCTTCTATATATGGTGAAGGACACAACAATAAATTAGGCGTGGACATGTAGTTGTGTAGGGAAGGGTTTGTCAGTCTTCTCTCATGTCTCTATATGTCTGAATATCGTGCCTCAGATGAGCTCAGTCTCCCTGAGCCTAGCGGCCTTTGCTGATGCTGATTGATAGGCTGTGCCTGGAGTCACACTTCCTGACGAGTGCATTTCTTCTTTCTGGTAAACCATGACGCCACGCCATTTTTTCTGTGCCTTTAGAACCTGATAGAGAAACAGAAACTTCGATAAAATTAGTACATGGTAGAGGATAACAGAGAACCACAAGTTAAGACTGAGCAACAGAGAGCCAGACTTAGCCACCTGGTATGGTGGGCAGCCTCTCGGATGGCCTCCACGGATCTGGTATGCATGGTCTGGTGTGTGGACTGGACCTGGAGACTCAGGATGAATTGTTGGAGATGATGGGATGTCACTACTAAGATTAGGTCAGGAAGAGAACGTGGCCTTATCTTGCATGCCCGCTGGGCTCCTCTGAAGGAAGCCTGCGGTCTACTGTGAGCTTCCCTGTGGAGAGACATTTCTGTCAAGAAACTGAGGCTCAGGTTCAGCCAACAGCCAGTGAGGAGCCGAAGCCTTCAGTCTGAGGAACCCAGTCCTGCCAGCAACCACGTGAGGTTGGGAATGGATCCGCCGGCAGAGACTTCATAGAAGAAGGTCTCAGCCTTGGCCAACTCCATGATTAAAGTCTTAAGAGAGACCTTGGGGAAAGGCACCCAGCTGGTGCACCTGGATTTCGGACCCGCTGGTAATGTTTGTTGATAATATGATAATTTATTTTAAGCCCTAAGCTTTAGTGTAATTTGCCATGCAGAAATGGATAACTAATATTCTTGGTAATAAACACCATGAGGTTTTCTACTCTTGGGGGGATCTCTGCCCTCACTTTAGCAGGTCACGTGAGAAGGAGAGATTAAGGCAAAAAACTATGGGGACTGAAGTAAGTCTTCAGGGCTGATGGAGGGAAGGAGCCATCAACAGCCGCCTCAGGGCTGTCTCCCCCTGGGGAGACCCAGCTTAAACAAAACAAGAGTGGAGTAAGTGAAGCACTAACAGTGTTCTGTGGCTTAAAATAGTGCATTCGGTGAGAGTAAGTGTATCATACTGAATGTCACCAGTAACGCGAACTGTGTCATCGGGCTACTCAAAATACAGGAAACATTTCTGAATTTGGCTAACAGTATTCTGTGAACTTTTGTTTTGCATGAGTTTCCTTTAATGCAACCTCTTAAAATATGGTCCTTTCCCTTTCATGCCCTTTTTTTTTTTGCTCAAACGTGCAGAGACTGGATTCTTGTTATGCAGGAAATCAGACATGTTACACTCTAGTCTGTGCGTGATCTAACATCATGGTGAGTTAGAATCAGCGCCGGGTCCCACATGGCTGGCGTCGAAGAAGGCAGTGTTAGTAGCACAGAGGGAGTGTCCAGGGAATGTGAGGCAGGCCTGTAACTCTCGCCTGTTTGGGTACTTGTGTGTACAATGTCATGTGTGGAGCATACGATCGTTGCCCGTCTTGGATCTAGAATTCCCTTTATGTAATGCAGTATCTTAAAATCAAAAGGAAATACATTTTTTTTCTATTAGCAGAGTTCATTTGGATACATCTTTCGTATCTTAGGTTACACTGATTATTTGCATTCTAAAATAGGCTCTTTTGCTCTTCGTTCTGTAATATCGTGGTTTAACGATGGGAATCAGTTGGGAATCAGCAAGTGTGTGCCAGCGGAGTTCATGAATTAAAGAACTACTTATGGTCCTAACTTCTGATCTTTGAAAGCAAATGTTTAATCCTGAACCTAATTTTAATCTAACACATTGCCAGCCCTGTCTCCAGTTTCTAACCAGTGTGTTCACAGATAATACATGTTTTGAAATTAATTACACGCATTATTTCAAGGCTTCTTGAATTATAAAGTTGCTTATTTTCTCCACATGATGAACATATGCTACAGACAAAAGTCATCATCCCACTTGATAAAAGTCTCAGAGAAGCTTAGATCAACCGTACACAGCCTGTTGGTAGAAAAGCCAGAAAGGGTACCATGTTCTTCTACTTAATTATCATATCCTTGGCATTTTATAAAAGTTTAAGCTTAAAAATAAAACCAAAATGCGATCCATTTTGGTCTGGAGTGATTATTAACACATGGTCCTTTATAGGTTGTTTAAAGAGAGTGGTAAAAACCTCCATATGTTCTAATCCTGAAAAGTCTGTGTACTTTACAAATAAATTAATGATCTCGTAACATGCAAAAGAGAATTTCCACTCAACATCTTCTTAGTCCTTACACTCTTCTACATAAAAACAGAACAGGTGCTTCTTGGCTAAATTCAAAGGAACAAATTCATATATATCTTATGGGGAAACCATGAGAACTGGCTGGTAGACCTGCAGGGGAGTGTCCAGGTAGGAAGTGTTATGAGTCCCAGACAGTGATGGCCGCTCACAAAATTCTTACAGCAGGGAGGAAGAAATGAGTGTGAAGTAGTTGGTCTCTTATCTGAAGTATAATCCCATTAGCACCTAGTTGACTGTTAGAGAAAAAAGTAATCTGAAAGATTTATCACTGAGTATCCTTCCAGATTGGGGGTTTATTTGCGTTCTGAAATCTGCATCTTACCCCTGACGGTTTAAATGCCAAGTAAAGGGGACAGAGTATGATGAACGATACCCAGTAGTGGTAAGCCAGGCTGCCATTCAGTTGTGATGGTTCATCGTTTAGGTGAGAGCACACCCCTTAGTAGATACAGGCGGAACTTTTCTTTTTGGTTTATGAGGGCACAAAACACAAAATGGACAAAAAAAAAAAAAAAGATACTCTAACCTTGAGTTAGATAATAAAGTGTATTAGGGCCAGAAGGGTTGAACTGTTGTGAAAACTTGGAGAGGGAAATAATTAACCAACCACATGCTAGATCCTTTTAGTTGCTCCTGCCTTTGGTCCCCACGAAACCCAAAATCATGCCAGTATTTTCTTTGATTTCCTTTTCCCCTCATCTCATCCCCTTAAAGAAACTAGAACCTGTCAAGTAACTTACTTGAAGTGATGCGGCTGCGAAGAAAGATGGAAACCCAGTTAAGTTCAATTCCATGTTCTGTGTTCCTTCTCCATCAGTAAACCATCCCATAAAAATAGTATTGCCTTATGTCCACAATAGCCAAACTATGGAAAGAACCTAGATGTCCATCAACAGATGAATGGATACAGAAGATGTGGTATATATACACAATGGAATACTCTGCAGCCATCAAAAGAAATGAAATCTTGCCATTTGCGACGACGTGGATGGAACTAGAGGGTATTATGCTGAGCGAAATAGGTCAGTCGGAGAAAGACAACTATCATATGATCTCCCTGATATGAGGAAGCGGAGATGCAACGTGGGGGGTTTGGGGGGTAGGAAAAGAATAAATGAAAGAAGATGGGATCAGAAGGGAGACAAACCATAGAGACTCTTAATCTCACAAAACAAATTGAGGGTTGCCCGAGGGAGGGGGGTAGGGAGAGGGTGGTGCGGTTATGGACATTGGGGAGGGTATGTGCTATGGTGAGTCCTGTGAAGTGTGTAAACCTGGTGATTCACAGACCACAGACCTGTATCCCTGGGGCTAATAATACATTATATGTTTATAAAAAATAAAAAAATTATTAATAAAAAATAAAAATAAAAAAAATAGTGTTGCCTTTTGGGGGAAGAGAGAAACTATCACCTTGAAATAATCTCTAAAAAAGGTATTTTCCTTTTGGGTACCTGGGTGGCTCAGTCGTTAAGCATCTGCCTTTGGATCAGGTCATGATCCCAGGGTCCTGGGATCAAGCCCCCCATCAGGCTCCCTGCTCAATGGGGAGTCTGCTTCTCCCTCTCCCACTGCCCCTGTTTGTGTTCCCTCTCTCACTGTGTCTCTCTCTGCCAAATAAATAAATAAAATCGTAAAAAAAATATTTTCCTTTCAAAGAAGGCTAAAACTTGGCACATGGACTCGGGATTTGTGAGGTGCTTATTTCCTTGAATCTTTTGCCACCTTAAAAATGTATGTGTATTTATATTTCTGTGAATTCCTTAGCATGGCCGTACCTAGAAATCGGATTGGAGCGGTCTCTGTACATTCAGTCGTCGGCAGCCTTTCGAGGCTGAGTCATTAAGAACATCCACATCTAATTAGTTCCCGTTTCAAGTCCGTGTTTTTTGAGTAACGGTCAACCAGGTGGTTAGCTCGTCGAGTCCCTGAATGATAAGACACTTGACATATTATTGTGTACCTGAGTGAATGCATTGTTTTATTTCCTTGATTTTAGAATTTTATCAGTTGAAATATATAGATTTTAAGGGAGGGAGCACTAGGAGATACCACTAAATATTTAGTAAGATATGAATTTTAGTCTTAAGTCTCGATCTCTGAAATGCTAAAACGTGCTTTTCAAATTGAGTACATATAGCACTCAGTAACTTTCACCGTTCCCAGATGACTTCTTTGGCCTTTATTTCCCATCTAGAATGCTCTCATTCCATCCATTCACCTGCCAGTATCTAGTCTTCTCTAATTTTCAGCTACTCAAGCGTGACTATATTGTTCTCTCGAAACTGCGATTCCCATCAAATCGTGTTAGCGTCTCTCAAGTGTAAAGCCAAGTGAGAGAAGATTGTGTGGAAAAATAGTAACAGTATTTCTTTCCAAGGAGATTTCCGTGTGGATGACTAAAAAGTGAGGTTTCATGGATTAGGAACTTTTGACGTCTTGCTTAGGACCATATACCTACGATTAGGACCACGTGGCATTTATTAAGATGTTCTTTAGTTTCTGACATTGTGCGAGATAAACAGATGAGAAACCGCAGTATACACACAAAGTTTCAGGTGGGGAACACTTGTAGGAATAACGTGTTTTAAAAGCAGTGGATAACGTCAGAGGACAGGTGTATCTTTTATAAAGAGTTTTGACTTGAGGATAAATGATTTTTTGTGTGTCTTTACCTTGTTCCGAGAGTGAAATCTTACACCAAGTTGACGACTTGCATTTCTTTCTTTGTTTTCCCATCAATCTTTTGCTGTATCGCCGGAGGAATGTAGAAATACTGGATTATTATCTAATGAATTCCAAAGTCAGAGATCTTTGGGCTTACTGCAACATTTTCTTTAAGGGCTAGACAACGTACAAGTCCAAAGGGGTAATTCCACACATGAATTTGCTATCTTTATTTGGGTTTTGTGCATTTTGTTACATTATAGGCATTTTACCTCCAGTGAAAATCCATTTATTAATCCCTTTTAATTAATTTCTGAAGTATAGTCAGAAGTTAGTTGGGTTGGTTTTTCCACTTGGAGTCATTAAACAGATTGTGATATGTTTGCCTTATGTGGTCAAGGAGTGAAAACATTTGAATGAAAATCTTCATCAAATTCTTAGATTGATATTTGAGACGTGACTTGTTGGAAACGGAGAGAGTGGAATATTATTAGGGTGGAAGTATCATATTCTACTTACTAGAATATTTGTTGGTGAATCTGGGCTCTGTTCCCAGCTCCAAACAGAAATACTACATTATGTTGGTTAGATATCTCATCCGTCATACGCTTCAATCTCCCACTTTTTTTTTTTTTTTAATTCCTTCTTGGTATTTTGCCAGAGTCAACTAGACTATGTCTCATGTACTTTAGGCTTTGAGAGAAAAGACAGTGTGAAATGCCTCAATTATCAAAATAAACCTAACCAATTTGTGATTATCTACTTTGTGATTTTTCTCCCAGAAATCTTTGATCCTATAGGAGTTTCATTGGCTAGTTGGCACAAATCTGAACAGGGCAAATTCACATCATTTCCAGCTAATATATATGTAGGTAATGCAGAATGTTTTTGATTAATTTGTGCCCAAACTGAGTTATAAAACATACTTCAAAATCCAACATGCTTCTCAGGCTAAAAGAAATGCATTTATGAACATATCCCCAGTTTTTGAATATTCATCCCATTTCTTCCTTATATAAGCATGGGCAGTTTGTACGGGAGGGATGGATTTGGGGCGCCTGCGTGGCTCAGTCAGTTGAGCGTCCGACATGGTCTTGGCTTGGGTCAGGATCTCATAGTCGTGAGTTTGAGCTTCATGTTGAGTTCCACGCTGAGCATGAAGCCTCCTTAAAAAGTGGATTTTTAAGGGTGCATCTGTGTTACTCTCAATACCATTGTCAATGCATTGTCCTTTGATCATAACCATGTAAAGAATTATTACAGAAAATGCATCTTTCATTTTTATATTAAGTCCTTCATTTAGTGATTACATTTAACCTTTATCCTAAGTCCAGGAATTGGCAGAGACAAGCATTTGTCTCACAAAATGTGATGTAGTGGTAATGGGAGTGATTTGCCCCTTTTTTCTAATGTTCAGCAAATTTTTCAAATTCATGCAGCTGGACCTTGAAAGATAGATAGACTCAGAGTTTATCTTTGACCTTTGACTGGGTCATGTGCGTGGGATTTTGTATGTGAGGGACAAATGAAAGCTTTACACTTTACCCCTGCTGAAATTCCTCAGACACAGTCCTGGTAGCAGAGTTCAGTGAGTGTGTTGAAGGTAGAACACTATTCTGGAGATGATCACTGTTGTTCAAGATGGTCAGACACCTTTTTACAGCTGGCTTAAATGGCAATTGATATATTTTCTTTTGTATTTTTTTTCCACAGCTGTTGTGAACTTGGACAATTCTGTGGTTGATCTGGAGACCCTTCAAGCTCTCTATGAGAATGTGAGTAATAGAAGGAAATTTATGTGTGAGTATATAATACATATGCAATACTTGCCAGTGTGTACATCTAGACTCAGTGCCTTAATGTCCTTTAAGAAGAATTGATCTAGGCACACTGAATTTACTTACGTGTAAGTTAGGTAAAATACTTTCTAGGAAACCTACTGGACAAACGTGTGGTCTCATAATTTCAAAGATGGTGGTTCAGAGCACGCCGTGTGTGAGGTCATTCACAATCCCTCTTTTGACATATAATCAATACTTAGGTAGAGGTTAATTTGAGCTGAGCACTGTTTAACTAACAGTGTGATCAGTGTTATCAGCTTAACTCTGATTAACTAACTCAGTTAATCTCCCCTGAAAACTCTAGATAGGTTCGATTATTATCCCCATTTTACATATGAGGAAGTTGAGGCATAGTAAGGTCAGGGGTGCATCTCGTTCACAAATCACAGCGAATGTGGTATGGCTGGGGTTTAATTCACTCTGGCTCCATTTCTCTAAACTGAATAGCACTAATTTACATGGTAAGAACGTGATTACCCTATTAGGGCCTTTGTAGTGCTTCTGATTATATTTGGGAGAAAGTCTCACTGTGGCCCTGTTTTGTAGCTGGTGTCTTTGAACTCTTGGGCGCGTTCTTTTTTTTTTTTCTATTTTGTTTCTACTCTTGCCTGTGCCGTACCTGGTATTTAAGCCTCTGTTTGTTTCAGGGGCATGGCCTTGGTCCTTGACTTTTCAGCCCCAAGTCAAGGAACTTTCTGGCTCTGGAAAACACATAGTCAATAGGATACAGACTTCCTTCCCTGACTACTCCCTTGGGAACAATGTATTCTTGTATACTTGTCACTCTTGAACTTGGTACTTTTAAAACACATGTATATGGGGTCTCCCCTATGAAATTTAGACCTTTGTAGGAGAACATCTTTCTTGTGGTGCCTCACATAGAATCTGTTGATCACGTGTAGAGTTGGTACTTGGTCAGCCTGGTGAACACGGGTTCAGTTAGACGGACTCATTAATGGAGACTGAGAGGGAGGTTTGATGGTTGATTGTGTAGTTGTCAGTACCTGATGGAAAACTGGAAAAAATAAATATGTATTTAATATATTAGTATATTAGTGTCCCAGTGAAGTGGGTGCTTAAAATATATCCATTTAGAGGTACAGAGAGTTTTCATTTCTCTTGAATCTTTGATACCAACCCTCCCCCAACCAGGAGAGCCCTATGAAAGAAATGAGGAAATACCAGGGAAAGTAATTTCTTCAGCATATGATAATGATGTCTGGTGTTGAAGGGCATCTTGTTCTTTCCACAGTTTGGTGACCGTGGCCATTGTTGCTATGAACATTGGGGTACAGATGGCCCTTCTTTTCACTACATCTGTATCTTTGGGGTAAATACCCAGTAGTGCAATTGCAGGGCCATAGGGAAGCTCTATTTTTGTTTTTCTTAAGGAATCTCCACACTGTTCTCCATAGTGGCTGCACCAACTTGTATGTTTTTTAGTTGCTGCTGGCCTGTTTGTTTACACATGACTGATAAAAACAAGGCAGCATGCTGTATGAATGCGGGTCTCTGGTATACCTTCGTGGGAGTCCTTCCTACTTCCTACAGACTCCTCCCAAACTTTTCAACAGTATCATAGCTAGATTCAAATGTGCCAGTCTCATTCACCACGAGATGATATAAACATGCTTTTAATACTCTGTCCCTCCTCTCCTACTCCAAGTCACACAAGGGTATACCCAGAAGCTGTAGTTCTAACTACATGAAACCAGTGAGTGCACTATCCCCTAGGGGACTGGGTTTCTACCTATTTTCATTTACAGAAAGGGGCGGCCCAGCAACCCATCTAGCTTTAATAGAAGTTTTATATCTTCTCGATGGTATTTCACGCTGTGGAATGGATGGATGGATGGATGGATGGACAGACTCTTTGTAACAGAAGCTCAGCACAGTAAAATATTCAGGCTATTTATCACTCCAGCTCCCTTCCCTTGCTCACTCCCAGCTTCCTAACTCACTGATATGTGGAGATTAAGTCATCTGATTAATATGAACCAGCTTTTCTTCCTTTGTCATTACCACCTCCTCTATCTAAAAAATTCTAGGCATACCTTTGTGTCTTCTCCTGTTCCAATGGGTGAGGTGTTCTCATTCTGTACTTGTTTCTGTCCCCAGCTCTCCTTTGTCAGAGCAGCTCAGATGTCCCTCAAATCAATCTATCAATCATCTATCTATCTATTTAAGATTTTATTATTTATTTGACAGAGAGAAAGACAGTGAGAGCAGGAACACAAGCAGGGGGAGTGGGAGAGGGAAAGCAGGCTTCCGCAAAAGCATGGAGCCTGACGTGGGGCTCAGTCCCAGGACCCTGGGATCATGACCAGAGCCAAAAGCAGATGCTTAATGACTGAGCCACCCAGGCGCCCCAGATGTCCCTCAAATTTTAAAAAAAGAAAAGGAAAGATAAAGAAGTGCAACCGCAGGTGGACTCTGAAAACACGTCATCAACAGGGAAAGCATGTCTTAGGAAGGGACATTTGGAGTGAAAGTGGGAGTCACCCAAGAAGGAAATGGAATTGTTCTAAGCAGAGAGAACAATGTACGTGAAGATTTGGAAGCAGGAAAGAGGAGTTAGCCCACTGGGGAGAAGAAAGTATGTGTGTGTAAATAGATCTGGAAGGAATGGGTGGGAGGCGAGATGTGGCAGTAGGCAGTGGCTAGGTTTAGCTAGGGATTTTAGGACATTTTAAAAGAATGTAGAATTAAAAATTTTTCCCTTTAATTCTGTCAATTTTTGCATCCTGTATTTGGAGACTTTATTATCAGACTCATACACATTTAGGTGTATCTTTCTGTATTAATCATTATGAAATTCTTCCCTCTGGTAATACTTGGTCTTGAAGTTTATTTTAAGTGATACTTAGATATCCATTCTGCCATTCTGATCCTGTTTACGTGGGTTTTCTTGTTTTGTGTACTTCCAGCTTACCTGTGTCTTTATGCTGGAATTACTGTGTTAGAATGTCTTGTAGGTAGTACTTATCTTGGTCTTTTTTTCAAATCCACTCTGATACAGTCTTTTCCTTCTTGGAACATTTAAATTGTTAACGCTTAATATAATACTAGTTATGGTTGGAGTTAAGTCTATAATTTTTTGTTTATCCCTCAGCTATTGTCCTCTGTCCTGTGTGTGTGTGTGTTAATTTTTAACTTACTGTTCTCAGAATTACAAAATACATCCCTAAACTTTGACATCCTACTTACCTGGAATAATCTTATAAAATGTAGAAACCTCGATGATATCATATAGGGCTTTTTATTGTCTCTCCTTTATTGTCATATGAGTAACACTTACGGGGTATGTACAACCCCATGAGACACTGGTGTAATTTTTGCTTTAAATGGTCATGTATATATAAGGGACTTAAATATAATCTTTCATATTTACTCCTGTTTTCTATATTTCTGAAACTCTTCCTTTGCTCTTTTTTTTTTTTTCTTGGTGGGAAGAACATTTAACATGAGTCCTAACCTTTTTTAAAAAAATTTATTATTATTATTATTTCATTTCTTTTCAGCATAACAGAATTCATAGTTTTACACCACACCCAGTGCTCCATGCAATGTGTGCCCTCCATAATATCCACCACCTGGCTCCCCCAACCTCCCACCCCCCGTCCCTTCAAAACCCTCAGGTTATTT
>PISX010018951.1:11255-39415 GCA_004024625.1 Mellivora capensis
GGGTATTCATCCTTTCTGATGGAGGCATAATACTCCATAGTGTATATGGACCACATCTTCCTTATCCATTCGTCCGTTGAAGGGCATCTTGGTTCTTTCCACAGTTTGGCGACCGTGGCCTAACCTTTTAACAGATTGTTAGGTGTACAATATACTATTGTTATCTATGGAAACAATGTTGCACAGCACATTTCTAGAATTTTTTTTGTCTTGCATAAATGAAATTTTATGTACGTTGATTGGGAACTCCCCATTTTCCACTGCCCTCTGCCCCTGGCAACCACTGTCCTATTATTTTCTTCTTTGATACCTCATGTAATTGGTGTCCTACAGTATTTGTTCTTCAATGTCAGCCTTATTTAACTTAGTGTAACACCATCAAGGTTCATCCATGTTGTCATATATTGTATGATTTCCTTCATTGTTAAAGACTGAATATTTTCCACAGTGTGTATATATATGCACACACACATACATATATATTTTTTATATTTATGTATTTACATTATTTTTAAAAAATCTATTCTTCCATCACTGGACGTTTAAGTCCATTTCATATCTTGGCTATGTGAATAGTACTACCGTGAACACAGGAGTGCACCATCCCTTTTGAGAACCTAATTTCAATTCTTTTTGATTCCTGGATTATATGGTAGTTCTATTTTTAAGTTTTTGAGGGACTACCATGCTGCTTTCCATAGCAGCTGTACAATTTTGCATTCTAGGTGATCGCGTACAGTAGTCCCAGTTTCTCCACACCCTCCTCAACACATATTGTCCTTGTGTTTTGCTTTTTGTTTGTTTTGTTTTGCTTCTTGTTTTGTTTTGTTAATAGCCATCCTAACAGGTGTGAGATAATACCTCATTGTGGTTTTCATTTGCATTTTCTTGATGACTGGTGATATTATACATCTTTCATATACCTCTTGGCTATTTGTATGTCTAATTGGGAAAAATGTCTATTCAAGTCTTTAGCCTTTTTTTTTTTAAGCGCACTATAGAGAGTGAGAGAGTGAGTGCAAGCAAGGGGAGAGGGAGAGAGAGAATCTTAAGCAGAGATCATGACCGGAGCCAAAATCAAGAGTCAGACACTTAACGGACTGAGCCACCCAGATGCCCCAGTCTAATTTATTTTATTTTATTTTTTTTTGAGTGTTCCAAAATTCATTGTTTATGCACCACACCCAGTGCTCCATGCAATACATGCCCTTCATAATACCCACCACCAGGCTCACCCAACCCCCCACCCCTCCAAAACCCTCAGTTTGTTTCTCAGAGTCCACAGTCTCTCGTGGTTTGTCTCCCCCTCCAATTTCCCCCAACTCACTTCTCCACTCCATCTCCCAATATCCTCTGTGTTAGTCCTTATGCTCCACAAGTAAGTGAAACCATATGATAATTGACTCTCTCTGCTTGACTTATTTCACTCAGCATAATCTCTTCCAGTCCCGTCCATGTTGATACAAAAGTTGGGTATTCATCCTTTCTGATGGAGGCATAATATTCCATTGTATAAATGGACCACATCTTCTTTATCCATTCATCCATTGAAGGGCATCTTGGTTTTTTCCACAGTTTGGTGACTGTGGCCATTGCTGCTATGAACACTGGGGTACAGATGGCCCTTCTTCTCACTACGTCTGTATCTTTGGGGTAAATACCCAGTAGTTCAATTGCAAGGTCATAAAGTAGCTCTATTTTTAATTTCTTAAGGGCTCTCCACACTGTTTTCCAAAGTGGCTGCACCAACTTGCATTCCCACCAACAGTATAAGAGGGTTCCCCTTTCCCCACATCCTCTCCAACACTTGTTGTTTTCTGTCTTGTTAATTTTGGCCATTCTAACTGGTGTAAAGTGGTATCTCAGTGTGGTTTTGATTTGAATCTCCCTGATAGCTAGTGATGATGTACATTTTTTCATGCGTCTGTTAGCCATTTGCATGTCTTCTTTGGAGAAGTGTCTGTTCATGCCTTCTGCCCATTTTTTGACATGATTATCTGTTGTTGAGTGTTGAGTTTGAGGAGTTCTTTATAGATTTTGGATATCAGCCCTTTGTCTGTAGTGTCATTTGCGAATATCTTCTCCCATTACATGGGTTGCCTCTTTGTTTTGTTGACTGTTTCCTTTGCTGTGCAGAAGCTTTTGATCTTGATCAAGCCCCAGCCTATTTTTTAATCGTGTTATTAGGTTTGTTTGTTTGTGTTTTTTTTTTGCTATTGAATTATTGGCATTCCTTATATATTTTGAAAATTAGGGCGCCTGGGTGGCTCAGTGGGTTAAAGCCTCAGCCTTGGGCTGAGGTCATGATCCCAGGGTCCTGGGATCGAGCCCCACATCAGGCTCTCTGCTTAGCAGGGAGCCTGCTTCCTCCTCTCTCTCTCTCTCTCTGCCTGCCTCTCTGCCTACTTGTGATCTCTATCTGTCAAATAAATAAATAAAATCTTTAAAGAAAAAAAATTAATCCTATATCAGATACATGGTTTACAAATGTTATAGTCCCACTTGTTTCTTTTTGCTTTTGTTGGCTATGCTTTTGGTGTCATATCCTCATATCCTTGCCAAGACTAATGTGATGGATATTTTCCCTATGGGTTCTAAGAGTATTATACTTTCCTGTCTTACATTTAAGTCTCTAAGTTCATTTTGAGTTGATTTTTATGTGTGGTATAAGAGTCCAGTTTCATTCTTTTGCATGTGGATATCCCATTTTCCAACACCATTTGCTGAAGATGCTGTCTTTCTCTATTGTGTATTTTTGGCACCCTGGTTGAAGATCAATTGAGTGTACATTTATGAACTTATTTATGTGCTCTGTATTCTGTTCCATTGCTCTATATATGTTTTTATGCCAGTATCATACTGTTTTAATTACTGTAGCTTTGTAATATAATTTGAAATTAGTAAGCGTGATACCTCTAGATTGGTTCTTTTTCAAAAGTGCTTTACCTAATTGGGCACTTTTATTGTTCCAAATGAATTTTAGGTATGTTTTTCCTCTTTTTGTTAAAAAAAAAAAAGCACTTGGGATTTTGCATTGAATCTATAGATGGCTTTGGGAAGTATTAACATCTCAGCAATAGTTAGTCTTCCAGTCTGTGAACTAGAATGTCTGTTTGTGTCATCCATAACTTTCTTTCATCAGTGCTTTGTAGTTTTCAGTGTACGGATCTTTCACTACCTTCATTAAGTTTATGCCTAAAGGGGCACCTGGGTGGCTCAGTGGGTTAAAGCCTCTGCCTTCGGCTCAGGTCATGATCTCAGGGTCCTGGGATTGAGCTCCACATTGGGCTCTCTGCTCAGCAGGGAGCTTGCTTCCTGTCTGCCTGCCTCTCTGCCTACTTGTGATGTCAAATAAGTAAATAAAATCTTTAAAAAGTTTATGCCTAAATATTGAATTCTTTTTGATGTTATTATAGATAGGATTGTTTTCTTAATTTACTTTTCAGATAGTTCATCATTAGTGTAGAGAAACACAACTGGTGATTTTGCATATTGATTTTGTGTCCTTTCAATGTTTGGTAGTAGGGCATCTGGGTTGCTCATTCAGTTAAGCATCCAACTCTTGATTTCAGCTTAGGTCATGATCTCAAGGTGAGATTGAGCCCCTCACTGGGTTCCATGCTCAGCAGAGATTCTCTGTCTCTCTCAAAAATAAATCAATCTTTAAAAATAAATAAATAAATAAATAAATAAATAAATAAATAAATAAATAAATAAATGTTTGGTAGAATTTGCCAGTGAAGCTCTCTGGTCCTGGGCTTTTATTTGTTGGGAGATTTTTGATTACTGATTCATTCTCCTTAGTTCTTACAGGTCTGTTCAGGCTTTCTTTTCCTTTTTGATTCAGCCTTAGTTGGTTGTATATTCCTAGGAACTAATTTGTTTTTTCCTAGGTTATCTATTTTGTTGGCTTAAAATTTTTTGTAGTCGTCTCATGATCCTTTTTATTTTTGGCATCAGTTGTGGTGTCTTCTTTTAAATTTCTGGTTGAATTTATTTATTTGAGTCTTGTCTCTTTTTCTCGGTTATTCTAGATAAAGGTTTGTTAATTTGATTATCTTTTAAAAATTCTCTTAATTTCCCGGATTTTTTCCTGTTGTTTCTGTATTCTCTATTTTATTTCTGCTCTAATTTTTATTATTTCTCTTTTTCTTCTATCTTTGGATGTAGTTTGTGCTTTTGTAATTTGTTCCTTGAGGTATAAAGTTAGGTGGTTTATTTCTTCTTTTCTTTTTAAGGGTTTGAAATTTTTTCTCCTCTTTGGGGCATTCTTTTTTTATTATTATGTTCAGTTAGCTAACATATAGCACATCATTAGTTTTTGATGTAGTGTTCAATGATACATTAGTTGCGTATAATACTCAGTGCTCATCACAACATGTGCGCTCCCTTAATACCCAACAACTGGCTAGCACAGCTCCCCACCCGCTCCCCTCTGTAACCCTAGTTTGTCTCCTGGAGTCCAGAGTCTGTCATGGTTTGTCTCCCTCTCTGATTTCTTCCCATTCAGTTTTTCCTCCCTTCCCCTGTGGTCCTCTGCGCTATTCTTTATATTCCACGTATGAGTGAAACCTTACGAAAATTTCCTTTCTCTGCTTGACTTATTTCACTTAACAAGCAGGTACATATCTCTTTGTTGATATATTTTCACTTTATTCCTATATTGCTCTCCTGACCTCAGTGAGCATCTGTAAGATAGTAATTTTGAATTTTTTATCAAGTAAATTCTCTATATCCATTTCATTAGAGTTATTTTTCTGGACATTTATCTTGTTCTTTTATCTGGAACTCATTTCCCCATTTCTTCATTTTCCTTGATCCCCTGAGTTGGTGTTTGTGCATTAGACTAAACAGCCTGGCCTTGTACAGAAGACCCTTGCCAGTCACCTGTCCAACAATTCTGGGTGCCTCTGAAACCTTCATGCTAGTCCACACTGCTCAATCTTTGCTTGTAGAGGCTTCCAGGTATCTAGAATACGCCAGGACCCAGTAGTTCTCTGAGGCAGGAGAGAAACTGATGTTTTGAGAAGCTGCTGAAAAAGTTGGGATGTTGGTTGTACAGTCTAATTCCTTCAGTCCTCAGAAAGATGCTGGGAGGTGGAATTTATTGCTTGTTCTGTGCTAAGCCAGGGGAGGCAGCTGTGGCAAAGGCCTGCGTGCTTTATAAATTGCTCTTTTCCATGAACCCCATGGGACTAGTGAATGCTATCAGAGACAGGTGAGTTACAAGTCAATCTCTTTGGTAATAGCCAGAAAAGTTGGATGCTAGGTATCTCGTCCAACTCCTTTACTTCTTAGCAAGAGCTGGGAGCTGGAGTTTGCTGCCCATTCTCTGCTCCCTGGGCCAGAAGGAGGAACTCTGGCAAGTGCCTGTACTCTAATTCAGACTGTTGCTGTGTTCTTTGTAGCCCCCATAGGTAACAGTGAATGCTGGACTCTTGTCACTTCTCAGAGACAAGTGAGTTAGAAACTAGACCCTTGAGTGGTAACCAGGGGAAAAAAAAAAGGATTACTCTGTGTAGTCCAGAACCCTTACTCCTCAGGGAGAAGGTGGATGATGGGGTTGTCTCCCAACTGAATGGCACTGTGCCAGTGGTGGAGATTATGACAAGAATGTTTCTCAACTTTTCCTATCAGTTTCAATATGGCTTGCTTCATACTTGTCCAGGGTGCAGGAGTCTCTCATCTAGTTTCTGGATTTCTCACAAAGTGAATTGATAAATGTGTCGTTGTTGTTGAATCTGTGTGTCCGTGTGGGGAAGAAGAGTCCACAGCCTCTTATTCCAGCATGTTGCTAATATTACTCCCTCCTACTTTGTTCTTAAAGATCAGGTTTCCTGCTAGCATAATTTCCCTTCAGCCTGAGGAAATGTGTTTAATATTCTTTGGGTACTGATCATTCCATAGTGAGTTCTCCTTATTTTCTTTTATCTTAGAATATCTTTATTGAGGGACGCCTGGGTGGCTCAGTTGGTTAGGCGGCTGCCTTCAGCTCAGGTCATGATCCCGGCGTCCTGGGATCGAGTCCCACATCAGGCTCTTTGTTCAACAGGGAGCCTGCTTCTCCCTCTGCCTCTGCCTGCCACTCTGTCTGCCTGTGCTCGCTTGCTCGCTCTCCCTCTCTCTCTGACAAATAAATAAATTTAAAAAAAAGAATATCTTTATTGACTTTCATTTCTGAATGACATTTTCATTGGATATAGAATTCTAAGTTGACAGTTTCTTTATGCATATTAAATATATTCTGTTTAGCCCTGGCCTTCCACTCTTTCTCATGGTAGCATTAAAACATGTCTGGGCATTATTTTCTTTATTTATTGTGACTGAGTTTGATGAACATCTGGATTCTGTATATTTGTGTTTCATCACATTTGGAAAATTTTCTACCTTCCATCTAAAATATTCTTTCTATCCTGTTCTCTTAATCCTCTCCTTTTGAGTTTCCAATGACACATATTGTAGAGCTTTGGATATTTTCACAGTGGTCCCTGCAACTCTGTTCATTTATTTTCCAGTATTTTATTCTCTCTGTTCATTATTTTGGATATTTTCACTGACTCTTTCCTCTGTCATCTTTATTTCAACCCATTCAAAGAAAAGTTTTATTTTCAGTATTGTAATTTTCCTTTTTAAGATTTTCATTTGGTTACTTTTAAAAATAAAGTTCTGTTTTTTGTGATTATTTTTGACATTCCTTATCTTTTTACTCATTTTAGTATATGTGCTGCCAAAGCAAGCACTCTTTTTACTCATTTTTAATATACTTTTTTAACGTAATGAAACATAGTTATAACAGTTGATTTAAAATCTTGTCTGATAAGTTGAACATGTGAATCATTGGTGTTGGCATCTGCAGGTTTTGTTTTCTTTTTTGAGGTGATCCTATTCTCCTGATTTTTTTTTAAGATTTTATTTATTTATTTGACAGACAGAGATCACAAGTAGGCAGAGAGGCAGGCAGAGAGAGAGGAGGAAGCAGGCTCCCTGCTGAGCAGAGAGCCCGATGCAGGGCTCGATCCCGGGACCCTGGGATCATGACCTGAGCTGAAGGCAGAGGCTTCAACCCACTGAACCACCCAGGCGCTCCTCTCCTGATTTTTTATACATAGATAATTGTGTATTTAAAAAGTACATAATGTACTCTTTATATATGTAATTGTACTTAATTATCTTCTTTTCTGAACAAGACTTAACATTTAAATGAATTCAGTACTTTCTCTTCTGTACAATTTGGTTTTTGTTAAAAAAAGAAATTTATCCATTTTTGGAAGTGCGTATTCCCTAGTATTGTGTTTTAAACTAGATTAAGTGAAATACTATTGTTTCTCTAGGTCATGATGAAAATGTGTTGCTTAATCAAATAAGTTGCGGGAATCATTAACTTAAAAATAAAACTGTATAGTCATAATATAAGCCTAATCAAATGGTAAACTTCAGATGGGGAGGCATTTTTAATCGAATCCTCAAATTTCAATCGAATTTGTTTTGTTTTTCTTTCAAGACCTTCAATCAAATTATTAACATGGTGAGAACAATTTAGTATTTTGTAGTGTGGAAAATGTTACTATAATGCAGTCGAAGTAAACCCACACCTTCAGAAATATGTCTAATGTAATTCCAAGGAAGTATCTATTATGTAGTTATAACTTAATATTGTTACTATCTTACTTAGTAAAAAATAACTAAATATGTAGCCCTTTTATGTGTTTTTTCCACTTAACAGTCCTTACTGTAAGATTTATTGCATGAAAATAGAATTTTATAATAATTGAATATAAACAGTCATTATAAGAAGTCAATATAATTACTTTAAAGACATTTTAAGTAAGAATTGTGGATGAGAATGAAAAGCTGTGTGGATGTCCTGGTGATGAATCAGCCTAAGGTGTGAAGAAGTGTGTTGTATTCAAGGGACAGCGGGGGGGCCCAAATGAAATGGTGTCAGGAAGGGAAGTATAGTCAGAGATAAAGATGTAATAAGGGAACCAGTTCCTCTAGGGCCCTATAGGCCTTTGTAAGATTTTGACTTTTACTATGAGCAAAATGGGAATTTTTTAAAAAAGATTTTATTTTTTGATGGAGAGAGAGACAGTGAGAGAGGGAACACAAGCAGGGGGAGTGGGAGAGGGAGAAGCAGGCTTCCCCCCAAACAGGGAGCCACAGGGAGCCCAATGTGGGTCTTGATCCCAGGACCCTGGGGTCATGACCTGAACCGAAGGCAGATGGTTAACTACTGAGCCACCCAGGCACTCCAAAATGGGAATTTAATACACCCAGAGTTTTAATCAGAGGATTCACATTGTAGAAGGAAATTTTGACTACTGAAGAACAGATTACGGGGAGATAAGGTGAAATGTCAGAGAATATTAGGAGGTAAGAGATGATAATGACTTGGACCATAGAAGAAGTGGTGGAGTTGGCTAGGAGGGGTCAAATTCTGGAAATATTTTGAGGAATAAATCAATAGAATTTGCTGATGATTTGGATATAGACTATGAGAAAGAGGACTCAAGGGTGATCTCAAGAAATCTGGCCCAGGCAATAGAAACAATAGGGTTGCCATTAGCTGATATGTGGAAGTGCTTTGGTTAAGGATAGGGAAATAAGAATTCCATTTTGGTCCTGTTAGGTTTGAGTTGTCCAGTCACTCATACAAGGGGGTATGTGCGTATCCTGTCCAGCAATCTCGGGCTGGAAAGTAGGTGTGGGATGGTCCCTCAGTCTGGGTCCAGTCAACAAATGGAAACCATGGAGTAGTGTATATGGAGGTTTATTATAATGAATCATTAACCCATGCTAGGAGAGCCCAGGGATGTCAAGACCACTCTCAGTGGTACCCTAGGATGGAGGGAGAGTGCCCAAGGAAGGAAAACCCCGAGAGGGGAGCGCTCTCCCTAAGGCTGGGGTGCAGATCTCCCTGGAGAGCGTATAGGTGCAGCCTACCGTTCTGCCCGCATCATAGCTGGTCCCCGGTCTCTGGGCGAGCAGGAGACAGCTGGTCAGCAGACATGCAGGAGTCAGGATGCTGAGAGGGCATGAAACCAGCAGTATATAGTGTCTGTGCAGAGAGCCCAGGAAACAAATCTCCGGTCACAGGTGAGCCATGGCTGGTGCAAAGGCATATACAGAGCGCGCCGTCGTCGTCAGGCGTGAAGAGGTCACCGGCCCTTCGTTGCGTGAGGTTCTGCACTCTGGTGCGCTGCCGCACTTTGGGCAGAGGACCCCCAGGTGTCCTCACACACCTCTGCGGCTGATAACCTGTGCAGCAGGAGAGCAAACGGCAAAGGCTTGTGTGCTAGAATCAGGAAGAGGAGCCGCCTTCCGCCTGCCGTTTCCCTCCAGTGCTTCCTGCCGGCAGAGGTTAACATCGTGTGCGCCGTGAAGGAGGACATTCTAAGAGCTCTGTCCATTATCCCAGAATGGCTTCATGTGCTAAATTGAGGGCTGAGAGGCAGTAACTGGCATGGGTGGTAGGGAGGGTTGAGGCTCGGGGGAGGGTTGCTTTTTTTTTTTTTTTTTTTGGTGACTCGTCCCTGCATAGGACCTGAGCCTTGCTCATATGAAGGTGTTTCCAGAAGGAAAAAGTGATATGTTCATGCCTGTACTGGGCTTGAGTTCTCCTTGGAAATCTTTCAGACTTTATGGTATTAATAACTGTAATTATTAATCTCTGATCCAAAACAGTGTTTGAAAGATACCTGGATAGAGTCTTAATTTTTCCTTAATACTTTTTGGTGATATTTGAGGAGACATTTAAATTTTATGTATAAAAAATAGGGGCTCCTGGATGGCTCAGTGGGTTAAAGCCTTTGCCTTCAGCTCAGGTCATGGTCCCAGGGTCCTGGGATCGAGCCCCGCATCAGGCTCTCTGCTCAGTGGGGAGCCTGCTTCCTCCTCTCTCTCTGCCTGCCTCTCTGCCTACTTGTGATCTCTCCCTGTCAAATAAATAAGATCTCTTAAAAAAATAAATTAATGTATAAACTCATTTTTTATTATTCAATAGGAGGAATAATTATATTTACCATTCCACTACTTACCTTGAGGACAAAAAACATAGCTAACCTGAATCCTTTCCCATAAATACACGCTTTCTTTTTGCCAGATGCTTAAATGTCATCGGACTGTTTTAAAGTAGTTCTGTTTGATCTCTGTGAAACAGATGGAAGTATTTGTTATACAAACCTTATTTAGAATGTAATCTTTTTTTTCTCCCCTCATTGCATATGTTTGGCAGTCAGCTTTCTCTTCTAGATGTGAATGAATTTTGGGCAGTCTCCAAATCTAAACACACCCTAATTTAAAAAACCACAATCCTGAGGGCCCAATTCCTGTTTACGGAGGAATTAAAACCTGGTGAAACCACATAGTTACTAAATACAGTACATCCTACTGAGTTTTTTAAAACAAAAATCTTTATAGTTTATTTGGGGTTCGTGACTCTCATTGAGTTCAGAGAGTAAAGTCCCTTCACAAACAGTCTATAATATTTACAGTTGGTTAAAAATATCTATTGCTCCCAATTCTTAATATATCCTCCTTACGTGGCCAGGTGAGTTTGCAGGTAGGTGGGAAGTGATGGGCTGTGGAAAAGTTGTGGAGAGTAGTTAGGGCGGAGTCCTTATTTTTTCTTGAGTGTTTTGAATGATTAATATCAAGCCAAAAATGTGTCTGTCAAAATGACCATGTGTAACTATGTGTATCAGTTGAATTGTTTTTTCCAGATAATGGTTCAGTTTTTCCTTTATCTCATATTTAGGAAACGTTAACTGTTAGATATTAAAACCAAGCCAGACCCTGAAGTGAATCCTATTAGAAGTTCAGATGAAGAAAAAATATAAAAAATATAGGAAGAGAAAAAAAAATCCCACACCTCTTTGTAATTAAACAGTTCTAATCCAATTAGAAGGAGAGGGGAAAAAAGCAAGTAGGGTAGAAAGAATTAGAGGTTTAACTTTACACTTCTCAGGATTGGATTTCACAGGCATACTTTATAGTTTTAGTAATCTTTACTTAGGGTAGTAGTTGACATACCATAAACTTTAATCTGGAAGAAGGATATAGCACATGTCACATGATACAGCGTCCTCAAAAGTGTATACCCTATTACATTAATGAAAATGAATTGGATTAACCATCTGTGTTCCCATAACTTCCTAGAGGTATTTAACTGATTCATGTTTTAAGCAACATTTAATCATTAGTTTCTTCAAACAAATGTGAGAGGAGTATTGGCTTTCTTCACGTAGCTATTTTAAAACCATACTCTCATATTTCATTGTTTTATTGAGTTGGTTCATGGAATTCCTGCAAGTATGCTCATTTTCAAGTAAAAATGTGCTTAAGGTGAATTTTAGAATTAAAAAGGAAAAGCTTTAGATCTTGAATCACTTACAGATTGACTCTGTAGATTTAATACAAACCAGAAATTACATTTCTTTTTTGTTCATCTAACATGGGATAATGTCTGCCAAATCATAACATTACTGAGTTTTTGATAGCTGTGTTTCTTCTGATGAAGTAGCCATCTCCGGTGAAGTCCTTGATGAACACGACGCCATGGAAAGAAACGATGTGGGATCGTTCATGTACATTTTCACCTCATTTTAATATGAGGTTTTAATTTGATTGGTGATATTAAAATGTTGACTCATCAGAGAACACTTATTATTTTCATGGTCACTCTTGGCTTGTAGAGTTCATGGCTACATATTATTTGCAGCTACGTTGCTTGCCTTCCAGCCACCTGGCCTGTCCATTTCTCAGAGCCTCCTGGTCCTTCCACTAGAACAGAAAGGAAAGAACTATTCTTTCAGATAGCAAATTCCTACTACCATCTTCTAGTGAACGTTTCCGAATCTTCAGCTCTTATTCTTTCCTTCCTTAGGCATTCCTCCCTGTTACAGACTTACCACAATACAGCTGTCCTCTGCGGGGCACTGGCCTGGATATCCCATACCATACACTGTTGATCTCTACTCTCAGACTCTCCCATATGGTGACAGCTCTCTGTCTGCTTCTCCCCCTTAGTATTGCATTGCCTTCGCACACAGTAAACACTACAAAAAGTTTGTTTATTTTTGTAAATAACTGCTAATGTGAATTGTAACAGTAGCTTTGCCACGTTTTCTTAGCTAGATTATAGTTGAACACCGGGGGCTTGAACTGCAGGGGTCCACTCCGGCATTGAATGCTTTTCGGTAAACCTGTCTATCTACCCAGCCATTGTTTTTTATATAAATCCTATCCTATGACCTGCCTCGTGTTTTTCTCTTTGAGAACATTAACAAACCTCTCAGCTTGGGAGGGTAGAGAAAGTGGTTTTTGCACACTCACTCTATAATAACTATTCAGCTCTCCTGAGCTGAAGAAGAGGGGACAGTCTCTTCTGACACACACACTAAGCACTTCCCAGTATTTCTCCGTGAGGGTACGCAGGCAGTAGAAAAAGAGTGCAGTTGGCTAGCAACTTGGTACACTTCTCCAGCCTCACGCCATGAATGTTCACTATACCTTCTTTAAATCTCCTAACCTACTGATGGTACAGGAAAGTACTTATGAGTAGGAATATTGTAGTTTATGTAGAGGACTTTCAGGTTTGGGCTGTGTATGGTCATATGAAGTAGAAAGCTTTCAGTGGTAGCAAACACTGATTGCTTTAAGTACCTACTAAGAGCCTTGGTTAATACTAAAGGTGGATCATGACTTGAAATTATGCATGACAGGAATAACTTTTGATGGTTCTGACATAGTAGCTTGAAAGGTCATCAGCCTTCCCTCCTTGTTCCCATGATGGCGACAACTAAAATTTCACTGGACAATAAATTTATTAAGGGAGTAGTCAATTCTCTTAATAAAACTCTTATCATATTTCCCTTCACTATGATTATTTAGGAAGTTTAATGATTCCAGATGGCATTTCTTGTGTATTTGGCTCAGCATGTCTTGTTTACTCGCACACTTGCCAATCTGTGGTTAAGTGTTCAAGGTTTTCAGGTCTCTGACGAGCCATTCAGCCCTTAGACATACACCTTTAGATTGCTATGTGTATATGGCAAGCATTTTGCAAATTTCCCTCAGCCCTTGGTATTTAAGACTTCCCAGTTGTTTATTGTACCTGTGAAAGAAAGATCTGGGGGGGCTGTAATATGTGTCTGTTAACTACAGAAACTGTGTCCCTTAAAAAGAGACACCAATAGTCTATAGACCACCCATAAACTGTTGAGTGTGTAATGTACGAAAGTATATTTTAAGTGGTCATTTCATAATGCAGAAGCCTTTCCCCTTACAATTCCCGAGAAGTCCTCAGTCCATTCCATAATTGAAATAAAATGAGAGAACCTAACCATCAGATGGATGGTTGTTAGATCAATGGTTGATGCTAAATATGAAACAGAATGATTACAGACTATAATTTTGTGGAAAGAGCGGGATAGTTGCTAAAGAGGCAACAATTATTTACTGTTGAGGGAGCTGGAATAATCGTCAGAGTGGGGTGATGGTGTTTGGGGTTGTTCTTAAATGTTGGCTGCAATGTGCTTGAGAGTAGAGACTAGAGGTTGTTCTCAGCAGATGGAGCAGTTTGATCAAAGGCTTAGATGTGGAAAAATATAATGTATTTGGGATAAGGAATTCTATGTTATTGGAAAGTAGTACAATAGGGGAATTAGAGCTCGAGTTGGGACAGGTGTTAAAACTGACAGGCATGGATGTGGTCCCTTGGCTCTGGGGAGGCAGCGAGATTGAAGAGGGAAACATTGTTTCTGAGTCTTCAGGGATGAACAAAATAGGACATGTTGCCTAACTGGAAGGGGGAGGGGAAGGATTGGAACTAGGCTTCCTTCTTGGGTGTTTGAGAGGATGGTCATAAGCCAACATTAGGGTACCCGAAGGATGTACAGACTTGAGGACATAAAGGAACAGTTCATCAATGGGTCATGTTGAGTTTTTAAGATTTCATTTTGAACTACTTACAGTTGCAGAGGACATAGCAAAAAAAAAACATAGGGGTCCTATATAGCCTTCACCTAGTTTTTCCCAGTGTAACAACTTAAAGTCAGAGTACGGTGTTCAAACCTGGAAATTGACATTGATATGATTCATAGACATTTTTTTATTTCACTGGTTTCATATACACCCCTGTGTGTGTGTATGTGCACACGCACGTACATGTATATGGACATAGACCTATGCATGTTGTTGTATGTTCATTATTACATGTTATTGTATGTTGATTCTTATGGCCATCACTGTAATCAGGATGTACAATTGTTCTACCTCTTCAGAGATCTCTGATGTCACCCCTTTGCAATTATACTCTCCAGCTTCCCTTTTCCCATTCCTAATCTGTTTTCCATCTCTGAAGTTTTGTCATTTTGTGAACGTTACATAAATGAAATCGAATGATATAGAACCTTTTCATATTAGCTTTTTTCATTCATCATAATTCCCTTAAGATCCACCTAAGTGTTGAGTGTATCAAAGCTCATTTTTCCTTTGCTGAGGAACCATACATTCCATGGTATGAATGTACCAATGTGTTTCGTTCTTTGAAGGATATTTAGATTGTTTTGAGTTTTTGTCAATTATAAATAAAACTGTTATGAACATTCATGTACGTTAAATTGTTTTCTGTGTAGATTTGAGTTTCTTTTCTTTGTAATAAATGCCCAGGAGTGCAATACAGTTTTGTATGTTAAGTATATGCTTAGTTTTTATAAACTGCTCAGCTATTTTACAGATGGCTGTTCCATTTTATATTCCCGGCAGCGATATAGAAAAGATCCAGTTTTGGTGCATCCTGGCTTGGTACAAGTCACTATTTGTTCATTCTAGCTGTTCTAAAAGGTGTGTAGTGATATTTCATTGTGATTTTCATGTGCATTTTCCTAATGGAAACTGATGGTGAACATCTTTTCACGGGGTTATTTTTCTTCTGTGTATTCTCTTCGGTGAAATATCTGTTTGTGTCCTTTGCCCATTTTCTAGTTAGATTGTGATGCTCGCTAACACCGCCTTTAGCCACTTTGTTCTACCTCATTCCTGCTGGGTGGGGGATGGAAATTCAGCTGCCCTCTGGGCCCCCCAGACACCAGGATAGGAGGACGTTGGAGGGAAGCAGATTGCTAAATAGCATTGCCTCCCACCAAGTAGCTTCACCTTATTGTGACACACTGGGTGGAAGATCAGTTCTCCACTTGCAACACTGATTCCACGAAGGGCCAATTTTTCCTTTGGTGTTTGGCTAGCGTAGGACTGTGTTAAGAGAAAAGTATTCTGTTTTGCTAGATCATGTTTCCTAGAAATAGGTTTTTCTAAAACCTATTTGTTAACCTGTGTCTGCTGGTAGTTCCAGGTTCCTGGCTTCTCTAATCCCCCATCTAGGCTGAATGGATGGAAGAGAAAACCTAGGGAGCTCATATCATTCTTTGAGTTGTGAGGAGGCTGCCCACCTGGACTGCCTTCCATTTTTGAAGCCCTTCCTCTGTTTGTTGTGGAATTAGTATTTTTAGTTGCAGAAGGACTCTTAGCAGTGTAATGGCTTCATCTTGGTCCTCATGTTGATTTTTTTGAAGATGTGGGACCCCAAATCTTTGGTAGGTAGCCTGGGGCTCAGTAGAGCTTTCTGAAGAAATGTAGGGCCATTGACATCAGGAGATGATGGATGAACCACTCTATCTTTGTATCTTGGCACCTGCACTTACTAGTTGAGATTTTAAAGACTCCACTTTCTCATTATAAAAAAGGGGATTTTTGACGCTGTTGATAATGCTTTGACGATGACGACGTCTATCTCTGATGACGACGTCTATCTCTAGGGCACTGTAAGGATTATATTAGATTATGCACGTAAAACACTTGGAGGATTTGCCTGACAAAGATTAAGTACTCAATAAATATCAGCTCTTGTTTTATCTGCAGACAAAAGTTATGACTCAGAAGGTCCTTGTTGAGTTTAGTGGGAATGATTTAAATAATAGTTGAAGTTTGTTTGCAGGGATTCAAAAAGCAAACAAAAGATTAGGAAAGAAGTCAGTATGTCTTCAAGATACTGTGTTGCACTAGGAAGAGATAGAGGGTCGTAGAGAGATTCAGGGGTGTGGTTGGTCAAGGAAGAAGTAAGCTTGAGATTTAGATAGGAAAAAGAAAAAGAGGACTTTTTTTTCCCCCAGATAAATTTGAACATGGACCTGACTGAGGGGAGGGGGCTGGTAAACAGAGGGAGAACTAATGTAGAAAGGGTAAGGATGCTGCTGCTGAGGTACTAACAACACAGATATAAAGGAAGGACAACTTCATTCTTTGGAGACTCGGCATACTCTTGCTTCTACCACCATCCAGCGTAGACCGGCTTCCTGGCTGTTATCATTGATGTTACCAAATATCTTGACCTCTACTTCTCCAAAGGCAGTCACTGGTAGTGGACCCACCATATTAGCTCCTGGTAGCTGTTGTTTCTGTTGCAGAAAGGAGAGACGCCGAAGAAAAAACCGAGACTGAAGAGATAGGATGATAGGAATAAATGAGGGAATTTGGAGGAATTTATATATTTAAAGACTCCGTTCATTCATTTATTGTTACTTCATCAGATAATCATTAAATGTCTGGTTTATTGCAGGCATGTGCTGTCTTACAGTGATGGACAAAAATGGACATTATCCTTGTGCTCCTGGAGCTTTCTTTCTAATATGGAACTAGGCTTTAAATATTCATTTATAATTGTGAGAAGAGCTATGAAGTAAAGTGCATTTCTATAGTGAGGATGAGTTAGCGGGAAGATTCATTGTTGATGAGGAGGTTAAGAAAGACATCCCCAAAGTAGAGAGTTTGGAGCTGAACCAGGGAAGGGCTGGGTACTGTGGAAGACGAGAAGCATGGGGTATGTTTTAGGAACAGGGAGAAGCACATACAAAAGAGGAATTGTGATCTGTTTAAGGAACTGAAGGACAACCATGGAGAACAGAATGTACGCAGCACGTGGGAGTATGGCATGAGAGGGGCTGTAGGGCAAGGTGGGGTGAGGGGTTGCTGAGCCATGTGGGCTTTGTAGAAACCTTAAGGTCTGTGGTATTATTCTAAGAATAACAGACTTTTAAGTAGAGTCTACATGTTCCGCTTAGCATCTTTACAAAAATTGAGTGCTGTGTAGGACGTATGTTAGAGCCAGGGATGACACTGGAGAGACCAGGCAGGGTATCAGAGTAGCTGAGCTGAGAGGTGGCAACCGTCTAGACAAAGATGATAGCACTGGAAGTGGAGACGGGCCCTGGTGAGTCACAGGATGTGGAAGTGAATTACAGACAGACATCCAGCATGATGCCCAGCTTTCCGACTGGTGACTAGATTCCCAGTTTACTGGAATCAGGATTACTGAGTGTTTGGGGGCAGTATACATGAATTTATTTTTAGACTTTTTTTTTTGTCTGAGTTGCTTCTGAGGTATACAGATTAAAACACTGAGAAAGTAATTTGTCTTTTTGGATCTAAAGGGAAACATGGGCTAAAGATGGTTGTCATTAGTGTTTGGATAGTGGATGCAGTCCCTGAAGTGGAGAGTCCAGCAGAAGCATGGGAGGATGTCTAGGAAAAGAAGATTATAATCAAAGGGAACAATATTGGGAGGCAAAATCACCTAGTAAACATAAAAGTGACAGAGGTGATGATGTTGAAGAAAAAGAGAAAGATTTAAAGAATAATCACAGACATGTACCCCTGAAACAAATAATACATTTTATGTTAACTAAAAAAATAAAAATGAATTTTAAAAAAGATTAGCTTTATTGTGAATATTGAAAGAAACTGGGTATTCATCTTTTCTGATGGCTGTGTAATATTCCATTGTAATTATGGACCACATCTTCTTTATCCACTCGTCTGTTGAAGGGCATCTCGGCTCCTTCCACAGCTTTGCTATTGTGGACATTGCTGCTATGAACATTGGGGTGCATGTGCCCCTTCTTTTTACTATGTCTGCATCTTTGGGGGAAATACCTAGTAGTGCACTCACTGGTCATAGGTCATAGCTCTGCTTTTAACATCTTGAGGAAACTCCATACTGTTTTCCAGAGTGGCTGTACTAGCTTGCATTCCCAAAAACAGTGTAAGTGAGTTCCCCTTTCTCCACATCCTCTCAAACATTTTTTGTTTCCTGCCTTGTTAATTTTTGCCATTCTAACTGGTGCAAAGTGATACCTCAATGTGGTTTTGATTTGAATTTCCCTGATGGCTAATGATGATGAACATTTTTTCGTGTGTCTGTTAGACATTCATATGTCTTCTTTGGAGAAATGTCTGTTCATGTCTTGTTACCATCTTTTGACTGGATTATTTGTTTCTGGGGTGTTGAGTTTGAGAAGTTCTTTATAGATCTTGGATACCAGCCCTTTATCTGTAGTGTCATTTACGAATATCTTTTCCCATTCTGTGGGTTGCCTCTCTGTTTTGTTAACTGTTTCCTTTGCTGTGTAGAAGCTTTTTATCTTGATGAAGTCCCAAAAGTTCATTTCTGCTTTTGTTTCATTTGCCTTTGGAGACATGTCTTGAAAGAAGTTACTGTAGCTGATGCCCAAGCAGTTACTTGCCTATGTTCTCCTCTAGGATTCTGATGGATTCCTGTCTCACATTGAGGTCTTTCATCCATTTAGAGTTTATCTTTGTGTGTGGTGTAAGAAAATGGTTGAGTTTCATTCTTCTGTATGTAGCTGTCCAATAAATAAATGATTTATTGAAGAGACTGTCTTTCTGTCCATTGGATATTTTTTCCTGCTTTGTGAAAGATTAGTTGACCATAGAGTTGAGGGTCCATTTCTGAGCTCTCTGTTCTGTTCCATTGGTCTATGTGTCTGTTTTTATGCCAGTACCATGCTGTCTTGGTGATCACAGCTTTGTAATATAGCATGAAGTCAAGCAACATGATGCCCCAGCTTTGTTTTTCTTTTTCAACATTCCCCTGCTGATTTGGAGTATTTTCTGGTTCCATACAAATTTTAGGATTGCTTGTTCCAGCTCTTTGGAAAATGCCAGTGGTATTTTAATAGGCATGATATTGAAAGTGTAGATTGCCCTAGAAGCATAGACATTTTAACAATGTTTATTCTGCCAATCCATAAGCACAGAATGTTTTTCCATCTTTTTGTGTCTTCCTCAATTTCTTTCGTAAATGTTCTATAGTTTCTAGAGTATAGATCGTTTACCTCTTTGGTTAGGTTTATTCCAAGGTAACTTGTGGTTTTGGGTGCTATTGTAAATGGATTCAATTCTTTACTTTCTCTTTCTGCAGTTACATTTTCAGTGTATAGAAAAGCAACTGATTCCTGTGCATTGATTTTGTATCCTGCCACGTTGTTGAATGGCTGTATGAGTTCTAGTAATTTGGGGGTGGAGTCTTGTGGGTTTTCCCCATAAAATATCATGCCATCTGCGATGAGAGAGAGTTAGACTTCTTTGCCAGTTTGAAAAATTTCATTTCTTTAAAAAAATAAGATTTGATTTATTATTTATTTGACAGACAGAGATCACAAGTAGGCAGAGAGGCAGGCAGAGAGAGAGAGAGGAGGAAGCAGGCTCCCTGCTAAGCAAAGAGCCTGATGCGGGGCTCAGTCCCAGAACCATGGGATCATGACCTGAGCCGAAGGCAGAGGCTTTAACCCAATGAGCCACCCAGGTGCCCTAAAAAATTTCATTTCTTTTTCTTGTCTGATTGCTGTTGCTAGGACTTCTAGTACTTCTAGTACTGTGTTGAATTGAAGTGGTGAGAGTGTGCATCATTGTCATGTTCCTGACCTTGAGGGAAAAGCTGAGAGCTTTTCTTTTTTTTAAGAATTATATATGCTGTGGGCTTTTCATAGATGGTTTTTATGATATTGAGGAATGTTCCTTCTATTCCTACACTCTGAAAGTTTTAAAGAACAACAACAACAAAAAAAAAGATGAATAAAAGACATTGGGTAAAGGGACTGCTGAAGTTTTGCCAGGGGCAGTGTTTCCACTTAGAACACTGGTTCTTTGGGGGTGTTACTGTCATCTTCTCTGTCTCTTGCACACGTGCATTTTTGTTATCAAGTATGAGGATTGCTGTTAAATAGTTTTTTTTTCAATAATATAACTTCCAAGAGTATTTAGCATATGAGTCTTAAAAATGGATGTAGTATACAACAATTCCTAATGAATCTCAGGTTTTTCCACTTAAAGTATCATGCCATCCATGAAGAGAGAGTTTGATTTCTTCTTTGCCAGTCTGAATACATTTCATTTCTTTTTCTTGTCTGATTGCTGATGCTAGGACTTCTAGTACTATGTTGAATAAAAGTGTTGTTCTTTGTGTTCTTTGGAACACTGTTTGAGAAATATTTGCTTAACGCCATTAATAGACTCAGGCAGTGGAAATGTATACAGTGGAAATGCATACCAGCTGATCTCCGTATTCTTCCTTCCCTCTCCACCCCTTGCTCCCCAATCCCTTCCTCTCTGTAGAAGTAACACTTCTTTCTAGGAGTTGTGAGATTCAGTTTAAGGAGGTGTAAGGGGCAAGGGTAGTGGAGTTCAAAATATATGCTGAAATCAGTGACGACAGCCTGGAATTTGTGTTTGTTTTGGCCAGTGGTTAGGTGAAGAGTGTTCCTGGGTTTTAAGTGTGATGAATCTTTGGTAACTGGTAAAAACATCCAGCTTGGCAGCAACTGAGGTCTATTTCATTTACAGGCAAACACAGTAAATCTTGAGAAAAAGATATTCTGGTGTAAATCTGCAGGTAATTGGGGTGGGTACAGGAAGGGATATCTAGTAAAGAAAGAGACTGAACTGATTTAGTCATGGAAGTGAGTAGGACTGGGAGAGGGAAAGATTGTGATGTGAACATTTGGAGCTTGGAAATTCCCTGATGTTATTAGTTGATGTGTACATGTGTTACTGTGTAGCCCGTGTATTTGGCCATAATGAAGAAGGAACTTATTTCAACGAATCTGCACTGGTATGATAATGAGATCAGCAGCAGCCTCTTCATATAGGGGAGTCATATGTAGTTTTAAAAAGCAGTGGTAGAAGATCACTACAGAAGGGTTACGCAAATAAGAGTGGTGTTATGAGCTACTTGGTCCATTGTGTTTTAGGATTTTGCTTGAATCCGAAGCCAAATAACTTAAATATCTTTTTATCCCTCATGTCTAGTGTAATGCTGGTAAATTCTGGGCCTTTAAATGAATGGATGAATGAGTCCCTAAAATTCACGTTTTAAAACCTGACCTTGATTCTTACCTCACACTAGTAGAGCAGAGAAGAACACTTGACACTAAATTTACTTTGAAGCCAAACAAAACCAAAATGATCCAGATGACCTCTGCATTCTAGTACAAATTGATAACCACTGGTTTTACATAAATTGTGTGGTTGCTCTTAAGAACAATCATACGCAGATTTAGCAGGTAGAAAATAACTGACTTTTGCTTGATCTCTCATGCTTTGCAAGGAGCAAGCCAAGATGATGGGCAAGAAACAGTTGGTCATGGTATACTAATGAATAGCAGAATCTTGCCAAGTTGATTAACATTGCTTAAAAGCCCATTTTTTAGTCCTGCTTCTTGTACCTATACACACATAGTATCTCTACGTGAGCTGAGTGATAGGGGCACAAGTCAGTGTTGTTGAATCAGTGTACAGATGAGTGAATTCATATGTACTTTTGCCGGGCATAGCTTTCTTATTATTTTTATTTACCTATTTTGTACTAGCATTTGAAATGACTAATTCTGTCTCACGCATGCATAGTATCTATTTTGGAGTTCAAATGACCTCATAGGTACCATCAATATACTCTTGGCATGATGATAAACAGTTGAAATCATCTGCATATCATTATGTCCTCAATACTTCATATATTGTTCAGTCATTCTCCCTTCTCTTTGTCCTGTCTCTTCTTCATGACTCGGAGGCCTTCTTTTGTCATATTCAATTACTGAAACAGTTTTTCAGTTTTTAAAAAAATAGTATTTACTATTCACTATATATGATAAGCCATACTGGTTACTAGGACCATAGAGATAACCTGAGACATGACCCTTCTCAAGACATTCCAATCAGTAGAAGGCGCAAGCATATATTTTTATCAACAATAAGTTGCTGTGTTAAGTGCAGCGTAAGACAAAGCAAATGGAAGTTTCTGTGTTATCATTTTGGAAAGAGAATGATTATAATGGGGAGCCAGGCAGTTGAGGCAGGCTTTCCAGAGGAAGTCATTCATAAGCCAAGCCAAGAGCAGCAACCCAAAGTGAATGATGCATGTTCCAGGTAGAAGATCTAGTGTGACAGTCCGAGGTATCAGGTGGATGCCTGTGTCTTCACCAGTGATGGGGGTTATACGAAGCAGAGCAAATTTAGAGGCCGGTCAATGAGATTAGCTCTCCCATCTATCTAGAACCAGCGTATTCCTCAAAACGCAGGTCTCATCTCCCCTTCTTTCTGAAGCTCTGTCATGTTACCCTAACTCAGAGTATTTTTTGCTCCATAGAATGACAGAATTAGGATCTCAAGCTATAAAATCTTAGAATCGTTGACTGTATATAGGAAAAAACCCAAATGTGTTGTTAGGCTGGAGTCCAAAATAATCAATTTCATAAATACAGAATAGGAGAAAGAGATTAGAGCCTATAAACATGAAAAATAATTCAAAGGTTTTAGGCAACTGATAACTTAAGAGTATTTAGGGCTCCTCCAAATATTGTCCTCCATTTCGGCCTACACTAACAGCAGCAGTCTTTCTAGAATGGTGGAGTTGAGCTGCAGACTACAGTGGGGGAGGGACGTGACACTGTTACATGTGCCTCATTTGTAAGCCATCAGGAACCTACCCACACAGGACCTGTGACTGTGATAGGTTCACATTCGTCCCACATAAAATGAAAAGAACCAGAGTGCTTAGCACAGAAGACAAAAGAGGAAAAGTTTACCTTTCCCCCATACTTGAAAGGAACTTGCCATTGACCCCAGAGAGTAGACCAGGGGCCAAGGTCTGAAAGTAGAGGAAATATTTTTGTTTCATATAAAGAAGCCGGTTTGTTTGTTTGTCTTATTTTGGTTTTGGATGGTGTTTTTAAAGATGTAGCGATCGGTTTAAGGTGACAGTGAATCTTTGTCACTGGACGTGTTTGAATATGGTGAATGTTGAAGACAATTTAATCATCAGTTGGGTAGGAAGTTTTTACCAAATGTCAGTTCCCAGAGTCTGCTCCATGGGTGCCCAGGGGTTCTGTCCTTTTTTGCAAGGAGGTCTGCAAGTTAAAAGTGAATTTCATAACAGCACTAAGCTGTTACTGGCTTTCTTGACAGTGTAAATGTTTGCCCTGATGGTTCAGTAGGAGCGAAAGGCAGACATTCTGGCACTGCCCCTCAGTCACGGCAGCAGCACCACACGTACTGGTCGTTCTAATTCTTCAGTTGGGGGGGGAAAGCCACATTTATTTAAGAGGGTCCTTAATGAACAGTGAAAATTATTATTTTTTAAGATTTTATTTATTTGACAGAGACAGCGAGAGCAGGAACACAAACAGGGGCAGTGGAAGAGGGAAGGCAGCCTTCCCCTCGTGCAGGGAGCCCGAAGTGGGGCTTGATCCTAGGAGCCTGGGATCACGACTTCAACTGAAGGCACATGCTTAACGACTGAGCCACCCAGGCACCTCATGAACAGTGAAAATTATTATTTTTATTAAACCTCAATTCTTGAGTATATTTCTTTCATAAGGTGTTTCTGCTGTCTGGCAAAGTACAGTAGTTACTTTGCTATAAAAAGCACTTGTCACGAATTAAGGTAGCCCCCTTTCATTGGATATCATTTCTCTTTGAAAATCTGACTGGCAAACTGGGGTTATTAATACACACTGGCATTTAGTAGACATTTTCTTGAAAAAGAGCAGAGTAAGTGGTCCCTTCAAGGAAAACAATTGACGTTTGTTGCCAACAATAAAAGTCAAACTCTGAAGTAAGAATTTTTGGAAATTTTATGTCTACCATCATAAGCTTGGTAGGTTCATTGTATTTAAAGACTTCTGATAAGGTGGATAGTGATTTTTTTAAAAATTGGTTTTATTTTTTAAGATTTCTTTCTTTGTTAGCACAACAAGGGGGCAACTGTAGAAGGAGAGGGAAAGACAGAATCTCAAGCAGACTCCCTGCTGAGTGGTGAGCCCCTCGCAGGGCTCGATCCCATGACCCTGAGATCATGACCTGAGCTGAAATTAAGAGTCGGATGCTTAACTACTGAACCACCCAGGCGCCCCCAAAATTGATTTTATTTTTAATGCCATAAAATTACATATGCAAGTATTTGGAAGAAGAAGGGGGCTTATGGGTCAGGGATATGAGACAAACTAGGGACTGGACTCCAGTCCCCTCCAGTGCTCCTTGGCTGCCTCCATAAGAGGTGGGGAGGCTCGGAGAGGGAGCTCAAAGTCTGTGCCTCTTGATTACCACATCATGCAGGACTATGGACAGGGGATGCTTGCCAGAGACCAGACCCAACCAGTCTGTGCCCAGATGGACCCCCGCATGGGCCTTTCACAACTTTTCCCTTCATTATAATACTAAAAATCATGCCCAGGGTGGAGATTTAACATGTGTGTTAGAGATGCAATATACAAAGAAGCATGACCTTCAGGTCCTCAGGTGCTCATAAGTCCCGCCCCTATATGCTCAGATGGCACCTTTTTTCCAGCTAGGTTAATTTAAAAAACTTCCTGACCCCCTCTCCTCCTGGACTCAGCCTGAGGAAGCTTTTCCTTTTGTGCTTTCTCCGTTGTGCTCCTACAGAAGCCCAAGTAAAGGCTTGCCTTCAACTCCTGTTTGGCTTCTGATCAATTTCTATTGTTTGGAGAGCCCAGAGGCCCAGGTCCCTAAGGCATCGAATGGCATTTAGTTCTCTTTTTCATCCATAAAGCAGCCCTGTCAACCCAGGGCAGCTTTCTTTCTAAAGTCAGCAGAAATGGTTTAATAGAGCACAAGTATAAAGAACTGTGCAATTAGTGATTTATGCGTACTGAATAATTTGGAGAATAACTGTCTAGTATTGCCAGAAAGTCCCTTTGTCCTCAAGACATTGGGGAGTTCTCTTTCTCTTCAAGTGTATTCAAGTATTATTATGATTTACCTTAGCCATCTTTATTTCTCTTGTCATTGTTGAGATTTTGTGTGTGTTTTTTTAAGACCTAGGGAAATTTACGGAGCCCATGGAGTCAGCTTCTAGTCATGTAGGTTAAGTCTATGTCAAGTTCAAAAAACAAAAACTAAACCAACAAACATAATGACTAAATCAGATTGTAGCAAGGTGGATTTGTGCCCCCTGTGGCCGTTTGGGTATTGAATGTGTTTGGGCTTGAAGATAGCAGACTAATTCTCTGCTGTAGTAGTACTTCTCATTCCTTTTTTTTTTTTTTTTTTTTTTTAAAGATTTTATTTATTTATTTGACAGAGATCACAAGTAGGCAGAGAGGCAGGCAGAGAGGGAGGGGGAAGCCTGTTCCCTGCTGAGTAGAGAGCCCAAAGCAAGGCTTAATCCCAGGATTCTGAGACCTGAGCCAAAGGCATAGGCTTAACCCACTGAGCCACCTAGGCGCCCCTCCTTTTAAAAGAATAGACATGGGGGACTGGTGGGGTAGAAAAAGAAGAAAAGAAACAAGATGGGATGGGGAGGGAGACAAAACATAAGTGACTCTTAATCTCACAAAACAGACTGAGGGTTGCTGGGGGGAGGGGGGAGGGAAAGGGAGGTGGGGTAACGGACATTGGGGAGGGTATGTGCTATGGTTAGTGCTGTGAAGTGTGTAAACCTGGCGATTCACAGACATGTATCCCTGGGGATAAAAATATGTTTATAAAAAAATAATAATAATGGCTAAACAAGAAAAAAAAAAGACACACAATAACAAGCATAGAGGTTGTGGAGAAAAAAAAATAGAGAGATTATTGACTCTCTCTGCTTGACTTATTTCACTCAGCATCATCTCTTCCAGTCCCGTCCATGTTGCTACAAAAGTTGGGTATTCATCCTTTCTGATGGAGGCATCATACTCCATAATGTATATGGACCACATCTTCCTTATCCATTCTTCCGTTGAAGGGCATCTTGGTTCTTTCCACAGTTTGGCGACCGTGGCCATTGCTGCTATAAACATTGGGGTACAGATGGCCCTTCTTTTCACCACATCTGTATCTTTGGGGTAAATACCCAGTAGTGCAATTGCAGGGTCATAGGGAAGCTCTATTTTTAATTTCTTGAGGAACCTCCACACTGTTCTCCAAAGTGGCTGCACCAACTTGCATTCCCACCAACAATGTAAGAGGGTTCTCCTTTCTCCACATCCTCTCCAACACACATAGTTTCCTGTCTTGCTAATTTTGGCCACTCTAATTGGTGTAAGGTGGTATCTCAGTGTGGTTTTAATTTGAATCTCCCTGATGACTAGTGATGATGAACATTTTTTCATGTGTCTGATAGCCATTTGTATGTCTTCATTGGAGAAGTGTCTGTTCATGTCTTCTGCCCATTTTTTGATATGATTATCTGTTTTGTGTGTGTTGAGTTTGAGAAGTTCTTTATAGATCCTGGATATCAACCTTTTGTTTGTACTGTCATTTGCAAATATCTTCTCCCATTCCGTGGGTTGCCTCTTTGTTTTGTTGACTGTTTCCTTTGCTGTGCAGAAGCTTTTGATCTTGATGAAGTCCCAAAAGTTCATTTTTGCTTTTGTTTCCTTTGCCTTTGGAGACCTGTCTTGAAAGAAGTTGCTGTGGCTGATATCGAAGAGGTTACTGCCTGTGTTCTCCTCTAGGATTCTGATGGATTCCTGCCTCACGTTGAGGGAAATTGGGGGGGGAGATGAACCATGAGAGACTATGGACTCTGAAAAACAACCTGAGGGTTTTGAAGGGGCGGAGGGTGGGAGGTTGGGTGGTCCTGGTGGTGGGTATTATGGAGGGCATGCATTGCATGGAGCACTGGGTGTGGTGCAAAAACAGTGAATTCTGTTATGCTGAAAAGAAATTTAAAAAAAAAAGGAAATGTAGGAGCAAAGGGGAAAAAATGAGAGGTTAACCAATAAACAGACCCCCAACCTTAAAGAAAAACCTGATTGTCACCAGAGGGCAGGGTACTTGGGATGGGTTAAGTAGGGGATGGGGATTAAGGGGTGCACTTGTGATGAACTCCAACTGTTGCATGCAAGTGTTGAATTGCTACATTGTATACCTGAAACTACTATTACACTGTACATGACCTAAGTGGAATTAAAATGAAATCTTAAAAAAAAAAAAAAAAAGAATAGAGTATAGGGACTGGAAGCCTTTATGTGGTGTATCTTGGTGTGGACCTGTCTTCAAACAAACAAAAAAGAAGCTTCATTTGAGGAACTAGTCTTTGCTAGTCAGTCCTATCACCTGAAAAACCTGCATTTCAAAATAATCAGTGAATGTTTATCGCAGCAATGGCCACGGTCGCCAAACTGTGGAAAGAACCAAGATGCCCTTCAACGGACGAATGGATAAGGAAGATGTGGTCCATGTACACTATGGAGTATTATGCCTCCATCGGAAAGGATGAATACCCAACTTTTGTAGCAACATGGACAGGACTGGAAGAGATTATGATGCTGAGTGAAATAAGTGAAGCAGAGAGAGTCAATTATCATATGGTTTCACTTATTTGCGGAGCATAACAAATAACACGGAGGACATGGGGAGATGGAGAGGAGAAGGGAGTTGAGGGAAATTGGAGGGGGAGATGAACCATGAGAGACTATGGACTCTGAAACAAACAACCTGAGGGTTTTGAAGGGGTGGGGGGTGGGAGGTTGGGGGAGCCAGGTGGTGGGTATTATGGAGGGCACGCATTGCATGGAGCACTGGTGTGGTGCAAAAACTATGAATTCTGTTACGCTGAAAAGAAATTTTTTAAAAAATGAAAAACCATTACATAGCTATTTTTCAGATGAAATATTTAGTTTCTATAAATGGCTATCATGTTTAATCTTATACAGTAGGTTTTTTTTTTTTTGCTTTTTATTTTTATTTATTTATTTTTTTAAATTTCTTTTCAGCGTAACAGAGTTCATAGTTTTACACCACACCCAGTGCTCCATGCAATGCGTGCCCTCCACAATACCCACCACCAGGCTCCCCCAACC
>PISX010018952.1:0-39325 GCA_004024625.1 Mellivora capensis
AGACACATAGACCAATGGAACAGAGTAGAGAGCCCAGATATGGACCCTCAACTCTATGGTCAAATAATTTTCGACAAAGCAGGAAAAAATATACAGTGGAAAAAAGACAGTCTCTTCAATAAATGGTGCTGGGAAAATTGGACAGCTATATGTAGAAGAATGAAACTCGACCATTCTCTTACACCGCACACAAAGATAATTTGATTACCTTTATAAAGACTTTTTTAAAAATAAAATTGCATGCCAGGATACTAAGGTTTAGGACTTTGACATATCTTATTTTGGGAGACACAGTGCAAACCCATAACCATAGGCTTGAGGGTTAAGGAAAGAACTTGGTCAGTTAAGAGTTGAATTAGAGAGAAGTGGAGATATTATGAGACAAGTCTGTATAATATCCAAACCCTCTTAAGAGGACACTCTGGGTAAATCTCAGAACCAAGGAGTTCTGAGATCCCCAAGCAGGGATATTTAGAGAAACAAGATTACTTCAATTTTCTTCTTAGTCATTTTTGTTCACAGTATACTATTTTGGGCAACTTTTTTTTTCTATAAGCAATTTTATTAATGCCACATATCCAGTCTTGACCAGTAAGATTTTGATTGCATATTGCATAAAAATTTATTCTTAGGTAACAAAAATAAAATTATTTTAATTTACACAGTCATTTGTAATAATAGAAGATCTTTTTCTTTGTAAATGTGATGAATTTGCAAAAAAAAAAAAAAAGATGGCTTCCCTCATGGAATTCGACATTAGAAAATGAGGGTGAATCATAACATTTCTTAATCTGTGACTCTTGGGATTAGGGCAGTAATTCTCAAGTGTGACCATTCCTAGAGAGCTTAAAATTATGTTGATATTTAGATTCCACCCAGGCAGGACCAAATAAATTAAATTTGGGGGGTAAAGGTAGGTATGGGGTGTGGGCATCAGTGTTTTTAAAAAGCGCTCCAGGTTTGTATACCTGGTTGTGGCACTGGGTTAGGGGACTAAGAAGGAACCTGGATTCTTGTCCTTGCTGTGACCTTTGGACATTCTCTAAAACTACTGTGTCTCAGGTACCTCTGAGAATAAAGAAATCTAGGTGTATTATTTCTGGCATGTACCAGCTGTTTAATAACTCAGAATAATTTTTTGAGTTTCAACTTTCTCATTTGTAGAATGGAGAGAATTAAAACTACCTTCAAGGTTTGCTGTGACAGTCAAATATTTGCAGATACTTCAGAATACTTTGTAGATTCCAAAGTACTATGCAAATATGAGGGTTTTTAAAATTTTCACTGATAGATAACTTGCCCAAGGTGTTACAACTGCTTGGTGCCATAGACAAGACCAAAATCCACATCTCCTAAATCTTTTTATTTCCCCCATTAACTTGAAAGGTGATCTTTCTTACTTTGTCTTTCATTTTTCAGTTTTCATTTTTATTTCCCCATTAACTTGAAAGGTGATCTTTCTTACTTTGTCTTTCATTTTTCAGTTCTTTTAAGTTGTAGCTGAATGTCTTTTGTATTGGATACTTTCAGGCTCCTAGGTATAATAAGCAGCATATTGGTTTAGTGGAAAGAACATGATCTTTGGAGCTGCATGGATGTGCATTTTAGTTCTGTATTCATTACTAACCAAATCACTTTAACCTCTCTGTTTCTGTTTCCTTGCATGTTAAATGGAGTGTTAAATGAGAAAATAATGTGAAGGCGCTTAGCACTATATTTTGTATGTAATAACAAGCATTGGTAATTGTTGCTTTTTGTTATTATAAGGGGCAGTGATAGAAGGAAATACCTTTAATACAGTTGGATAAATGTAAAAAAGAAACCATTCCATTTGACTTCACCAAACAGAGTCATCTTCTTTTTGATGGCTGTTGGGAATGTAATTGGTGGGATACCTTCCAAAGTCTTTATTATAACAACTTTAATTTGTATAGTTTTATACTGTTTTAAAGGTGCTTTTACAAGCTGTTCTCATTTAATCCTCACCATAATCTGCAAGGGAACTATCCCTATATATTCAATAAGGAAACCACAGCTAAGAGAGATGAAGTGACTTTCAGCTGGTTACCTTATGAGTAAACAATGGAGACAGTTACTGTTTAAGGGGAAGCCCTAACCCTAGATGCCTTAGGTTTTGTTTCAGCTGGAGTTTTGGTTTCATAATGGGCTTTCGGATGGAAACCCAGAAGCCTTAGTTTCATGGTTGTATTAGTTATGTACTTTTGCTTAAATAAATTGCCTGCAAAATTTAGCAGCTTAAAAAATGAACATTTATTATCTTACACAGTTTCTGAGGGTGAGGAATTTTAGAGTGGCCAAGCTGGGTGGTTCTGGCTGAGTGTCTCAGCTGAGATTACAGGGGAGCTTTTGCCCAGGGCTAAAATCATCTGGAGGCTCAACTGGGCCTAGTGGATCCCCTTACCCACCCGCTCATCTAGTTATTGGCCAGCTTTAGTTTTTTGCTGGCTGTTGGCAGGCTGATGACTTCAGTTCCTTGCCACATGGTCTCTCCACTGGCTTCCCCACAATGAGTGATCTGAGAGAGAAAAGAGCAACCCAAACAGAAGCTGTAGTGTCTTTTATAATCTAATTATAGAAATGACATACCAGTGCTTCTGTGTTCTTCTGGTTACACAGACCAACCCTTCTACTAGGTGGGAAAGGATGCACAAAGGTGCAAATACCAGGAGGCAGGGACCATTGGATATTGTCTTGGAGGCTGGCTACTACAGTTTTCGAGAAACTTTGAGGCTCAGGCTGTTCACATCATTTATTAAAGAGTTAACTGTATTTAAAAATTTTAATTAATTAATTTTTGAGAGAGACAGAGAGAGAGAGAGAGGGAAAGCACGAGTGGGAGGGGCAGAGGGAAAGAACCCCAAGCAGTCTCTGTGCTGAACACAAAGCCTGACACAGGGCTGGATGTCAGGACTCTGAGATCACGACCTGAGCTGAAACCAAGAGTCAGACGCTCAACCAACTGTGCCATCCAGGTGCCCCTAAGAAGTTAATTTCATGTAATACACAGGTTTAGATTCTATTCCATGTTCCAGGCATGGTGGATATCAGGAAAATTCCTATATGTCTTTAAGAGATGGTTTCTCAGGACACAGGGAGCAGGGAGTCCTGCAGAAGCTTCCTGAGTCTTATCTATTTGATATTAGTCTTTCTACATGGGTAGCATAATCATGCCTGTTCTTACAAATAGATACTTTATTGAGAAGTTGGAGAATATGCTATTTGGTGAAATTAACCTTGGAAATCTGAGCATTTTGATTCTTTTACCTATAGAGAAAATTAGCTAAAGGAACTATACAAGCCTCTGGCACTTAGAGCTTTTAAAACCCCTCTCACATTCATTTTCATGTGATCATCTCAAAGGAATAGTGTGATAAGATGGGAAATTGACTGCCATTTAAGTCAGTACATCTGAATTTGCTTTCCAGCTTTGGCATGAACTGCGTGATCTTGACAAAGTCATGTTCTCTCTCTGGACACCAGTTTCCTTAAGTAAAACAAGGAGATGTTAAATAGAGTCTCAGGGTTTTGAAGTGCAACTTCACAGTCTGTTGTGGTGAGACTGGGAAGTGGGAAGAGGCTGAGGAAGTGGAGCTTTCCCACTTCCTTTTCAGCCAGAGCAGCACTACATTTATCTGTTTAAATATTGGTGTTGCTTTAAGATTTGATGGGACAAAAAGAGTTTGAGAGACTTTTTAAAAAGCTTGGAAACCATTGGATCGAGTGATTTCAAAAGACTTCTCCATGTAAAGAAAGGGGTTGGTTTTTCTAATGTCTTTGGGCAAGCCATAGCTGGTGTACTATCCTTTCTACATTTCTACAGATAGAACAGCAGAGCAGTGGACCGAGATGTCTCCTAAGCCTAGATGTTTTTCTCGTGCTTTCCTCCTTAGATTTTTCCTTTAAGCCAGCAGAGGGAAAGGTGGACAGTCATTGCTGAATGCTATGTCTCCCATCCTTAAGGTGGGATAGCTTTTTCTGGAATTAGGATCCAGATCTGAAGGAATGAATGAAGGCCTTTCTTGGAGGGGCTGAGGTCATGCAACAGGCTTCCTGGGAGAGGAGGCAACTGCATAAATCAGTAGCAGTTGAGAAGGACTGTTCATATAAGTTGGCCTCTGTCTCATTTGGATTGCTTAAATGGAAACATACTTTCTTGGCCTATTATTGGTCCCCAGACCCATCTATCTTTTGGAGACTAACGGAGAAGGTAGAGGTGGGAGGGATTTCAAACGAATCTTGCTTCTAGCAGCTTAGGAGGGTTCTTGGCTTTTGGTGGGTTCTTTGGCTTGGGTTTTGGAGGGTTCTTTGGCTTCTTTATTTGGCTGTAGACAGCAGATCATTGTCACCTGGTTGAAGTTAATCTTTAGCCCTCTTTACTCTCTGTTCTCTTACTTTTCCAGGTAATATGCTTTTTGGAGTAGAAGCCTGGACATGAATTTAGTGAAAAGAGGACTGGACTTAGAATCAGTAGGTCTAGGCGAAGCTCTGGCTCTCCTACTCACCTTTGTGAACTTGGGCAAGTTTCTTTCTTTCTTTCTTCCTTTTTAAAAATGATTTTATTTATTTATTTGACAGAGATCACAAGAAGGCAGAGAGGGGCAGACGAAGAGAGAGTGAAAGAGAGAAGGAAGCAGGCTTCCTGCTGAGCAGAGAGTCTGATGCAGGGCATGATCCCAGGACCCTGAGATCATGACCTGAGCCAAAGGCAGAGGCTTTAACTCACTAGCCACCCAGGCACCCCTTGGGAAAGTTTCTTTATCTTTCTCAGTTTATTTCCTCATATATAAAACAGGATTGCTGTGAAGATGAAGTAAGCATTTAAGGTACTGCATCTGCCGTAATATGCACTCATTAGGTGTTAGGTATTTATTATTATTTTTGTACTTATGTTTTTGAGAATTTAAGATAGATGCTAATTAAATGATAAGAATTCAGTTTTATATTAGAGTAAAAATATCAGTACCGTAAAAGTCTTATGGATCATCTTATTTATTCATTTTACAATTGGCACATTTTATAATTGGAATTATTCAGGCTCAAAGTGAACCATTGAATGCTCAAGATCACCCAGTAGAGGCAGCAGGGACTCAATTTATAATACCTCATTCTCCAGTTATAGGAGTGTCTTCAACTAGTCTGGGTGGCTGGGGCTGGCATAGGTATCCACAGTAGGTTCCTCATTTTATGCTTTGAGGGCCATTAATCTGTGTGCCCTGAGAAACCAGTGGCCACTTGAGTTTGGATACTGTTGGGTAGAACCAGTCTCATAATGTCCCGTTCTTCTTTTTTTTTTTTTTTTTTTAAAGATTTTTATTTATTTATTTGAGAGAGAGAGTGAGAGAGAGAGCATGAGAGGGGAGAGGGTCAGAGGGTGAAGCAGACTCCCTGTGGAGCTGGGAGCCCGATGTGGGACTTGATCCCAGGACTCCGGGACCATGACCTGAGCTGAAGGCAGTTGCTTAACCAACTGAGCCACCCAGGCGCCCAATGTCCCGTTCTTCTGAGAGGTATTTGCTGGTGTGGACCAGGGTCCTAAAAATATACTTAGTGGTTCTTTCCTTGACGATTAAACCCATCCTTTCCTCCTCATAAATTAAAAACAAATCCTGAAAAGAGCAGACAAGTATAGCCATGATGTCTCTGGCTGTGAATGACCTAGTGTACTGGATTCAAAATATAGAAAGTAGGAGGGAAGGAGAATGGAAAAGTGCAGGAAACTTCTTGTGTATTTTTCCCCTCCAATGTGTGCTAAAGGCTATTCTTTCTGTTGTTGTGTGAAGAGAGAATTGTAGAGTTTTAGGGCTGAAATTTCCTTATAAGGACATCTAACACAGCTTTTACCCCATGTTTGAATTTCTTGTGCAAAGTTCCTACCAAATATTTTTTCAATATCCACTGGCGTACTTCCATGATGGAGAGCTCTCTATTCCTAGAGACAGTCATTTTCATGGTTTGACATTCTGGCACTTAAAACTAAAATCTACTCCTAAGCAGCTTCTAGTCACCAGCCTCTCATATGAAGAAACTTAGGTTCTGGTGGATGAGATAGTGCATGTCAAGTCTTTGGGTGTGAATCTTTCATTCCACATCCAGCTAAGGTGATCAGACAAGACAGAGACCCAGGAGCTCAGTTCTAGAGTTTCACATTCATCCTCAGGTCTTTGTGGGTAAGTGGATTTTATTAAAATTATTTATTTTTTTTCCATGGACTTGCCAGATTTATTAGTACTAGAATAACTAGAATTTATTATTAGAGTTTATTAGAACTAGAAAGAACCTTAGTGATCATATGGCCTATTTTTATCATCTTATAGATTAATAACTGAGTCCCGGAGAGGTAAAGTCACACTTAAATTAAGACCCTGGTCTCCTGGTAGCCAGTACTGGATGTCATTCCAAAAACAGTTCTTCTAGAGAAACCGTTACCAAAAAACACTTTTTTTTTTTAAAGTGCCATGTGGCAGGTTTGAGATTTCTTTTTTTTTTTAATTTCTTTTCAGTGTAACAGAATTCATAGTTTTACACCACACCCAGTGCTCCATGCAATGCGTGCCCTCCATAATACCCACCACCAGGCTCCCCCAACCTCCCATCCCCCGCCCCTTCAAAACCCTCAGGTTATTTTTTAGGAGAGACAGCTTCAGTTAAAAATTTCGTAGTTTTCTGTCTAAAAATAACATGTTATTTTTCAGTATCACAGGAGAAGGTAAAAGGTTCTATCCACAGACATTTATAAAGCACCTATAGGAGTTCTTGTGCCAAATTCTTTAAAATTTATACTCTAAGACACACTCAGAAATCTTCACTTTTGTGAAGTTTCCTGACTGTTCCCTTCCCCTACCCCCATTTCCTCATGGAAATGTTCTTCATTATGGTTCTCATGCTGCATAGGCACCGTGGTGTGGTCAAAAGAATATGGACATTGGACAGGCAGAACTGAGTTGGATTTTGGAGCCAAATAATTCATGTAAAGTCCTTATTATAGTGCTAGACACACAATAAGAGTTCCTGAAATATTGGCTATTGTTATTGTAATTATTTTTATTGTTACTAATGTCTTATTTCCCCTTTTAATCCAGGAGCTCTCAAGGGCAGTGTTTTTTTTTTCTCCAGCTATGTAAATCATAACCCATGGATTGTTGATTTAACAAAGTACATTGGACCAGCATTTTTTTTTTAAAGATTTTATTTATTTATTTATTTATTTGACAGACAGAGATCACAAGTAGGCAGAGAGGCAGGTAGAGAGAGACGGAGAAGCAGGCTCCCTGCTGAGCAGAGAGCCCGATGCGGGACTCCATCCCAGGACTCTGGGATCATGACCTGAGCCGAAGGCAGAGGCTTTAACCCACTGAGCCACCCAGGCGCCCTGGACCAGCATTTTTAAAAAGTCAAACAGAATATGCCAGAAAAAAAATCCAGAATACATGTATACAGAAAGAGCAAGGACTGTTTTGTGAAACACTTGTTTTAGTTTTATATTTATAGATTGTGTGTGTGTGCATGTATACTGTGTGTCCATATAAACCATATTCTTACTGTAGGTTGGAGTCAAAACAGTTTGAGAAGTCTTGCCTTAGAGAAGAGACTGCTGCTATTTATATCTTTTATTCACGGGAGCTAGCACAAGGCCTGGAACAAATCTAATGCACATGTAGTTAAGACAAGACAGCCTGAAATTAATTGCTTAATATGTGATATAGGCAGTAAATTCAATATAGGTTCAAAAAAGGGGGAAATTGTCTTGAGAAATAGTTTAGTAAATTAGTTGAGAGCTTAGTTTTGATGTCTGAAAGGTCCGGGGATAAATTGCTGCTCTGCTACTTATTGGCTAAGGCAATAAGGCAAGTTACTTAACCTCTCTTATCATTTTCTTCATCTCCAAAATGGGGATAATAATGACCTCAGGTTGTGAAGATTAAATGAGATAAAGTTACCATAGTGGCCGACACGAAATGAGTACTTGCTTAATATTTTCTTGGGCTGAAGTGGTCATGGAAGGCTATTTTTGAGGAGACAGGCATTTGTCCTTGAAGTACTGGTAGGAATTAGATGTGGGAATGTTTGAAACATGTCCTGTATGCGGCTGAATACTCTTTTAAAGCCATTGATAGTTTTTTTTTTTCTCTTATTCTTTTTCCATGTTTTCTTTCACCAAGATACCCATAGTCTTTTTTCTCTTCAAAAGCGCTTCCTGGGAAGAAAGTCCAACATAAGCTGTTACAAGTTGCCTGTGGTCCCTGCCTAAGGCTAGTTCATTCCCATAGATAGGGAAAAGGAAATTACTCCAGGTTGTCTGACCCAAGTTATGCTTTCAGGCAGGATGCCTGCCTAACCTTGGGAGAGTGCAGAAAGAGGTGGCTAGAGCAGCTCAGCTTGGCCTCTGAAAAAAAAGACTAATAAGAAGAGTTCTTGGCTTCTGGTCCAAAGCCCATCCTGCAGCTCAAGGGCAAGTCCTTCTAAAGGTAGGCAACTGGGAGGGTGGGGAGAAAGGTTATCCCTGTCTCTCACTTCTGGTACAGAAAAGAAACAGATCTAAACCTGGGAAGGAGAGATAGGGAGAGGAAGAGGAAGAAGTGTAGAAGGATTAGGGAAGGGAAAGAGAAAGTGCTCTCAGGGTTATCTAAGTTCGCCCCATGGAAGGAGCACTAGTCTGGGAGTCAGGATACCTGGGTTCCAGTTCAGGATTTCCTACTGAAACTCTGTTCTTTTGTAAAATACTTGCTCATTTTTGACCTTGGTAAAGAAAGGGGCTTTCTAAAACCTGTTTCAGTCTAAAATGTTTATAACTGTTTAATAAATTCTAGAAGAGAGATCCAAGTAAAGTACTCTAGTATTTCAGAGGAGGAGGAAGAGAGAGCTGTGTGATTCATTTAGTCTATGTCAGAGTTTTTCTACCTTGACACTTGATATTTTGGATCGTAGAAATCTATGTTTGGGAGTGGGGAATTGTTCTATGCATTGTAAAGTATTTAGCAGTATTCTTGTCCTTTACCCACTAAATGCCAGTAGCATCTACCCCTCCCTCCAATTGACACAAACAACACAAGAGACACAAACAACAGTGTCTCTAGACATTGCCAAATGTCCCCTGGAAGACAAAATCAATCCTGATTGAGAACCAGTGGTGTATATACATGCAAATTGTAGAGAAAGCTCAAAGATAAAATTAATAATAATAATAAAATCTTTAAAAAAAAAAGATTATTTATTTTAGAGGGGACAGAGGGCAAGAGGGAGAAAGAAACTTAAGCAGATTCCCCACTGAGTGCAGAGCCCAACACAGGACTTTCATTCTCACAACTCTGAGATCACAACATGCACAGAAACCAAGAGTTGGATGCTCAACTGACTGAGCCACCCAGGTGCCTCTCATATTCTTTTTTTTTTTTTTTTTTTTTAAGATTTGACCTATTTATTTGACAGAGAGAGATCACAAGTAGGCAGAGAGACAGGCAGAGAGAGGGGGAAGCAGGCTCCCTGCTGAGCAGAGAGCCCGATGTGGGGCTTGATCCCAGGACCCTGAGATCATGACCTAAGCAAAGGCAGAGGCTTAACCCACTGAGCCACCCAGGCGCCCCGCCTCTCGTATTCTTATATAGCACTTACTATATGCCAGGCATTATTATAAGTCTTCAAATATATTAGCTCATTTAATTTCCATAGTCAAACCTAAAAATTAGGTACTACTGTTATTCCTGTTTTACAAATGAGGAAACTGAGGGGAAAATGTTAAGGGCATTAATAGCAGCTAATGTTTTTATGAGTTGCTGTATGTCAGGAACTCTAAGGACCTTACGTATATGTTATCTCATTTAATTCTCCCAATCATTCTGTGAGGTGGTTCAGATGTTACCACAATTTTACAGATGTGAAAGCTATAGTGAGTGTGCCTAACTCTGTGCTGAGCACCTTGGGCATACTGGAGTAGATTAGCTTCCAGAGAACTTTTTCCTATATTATCTCCTGAACAATACTGTGAAGTAGATAATATTATCTCCATATTTTAAAGCTGAAGATACTGAGACTCAGAGACAGAAAGGTGCAGAAACTGGTGGATCCGGATGGCCTTTGTTATATGTATGTTTTATGTTTTTTGTGGTTGACCCTGATGCTTCCAGCCACAGAAAGTAGCAGGCAGTCAGGTGACATGTGCAAAGAATAGTGAGCCCCTGTTTGTGATGGAGAGAGCTGAGACGAGCTCCTTCTGATTTGTAATCTAAAGTTGGTGAGGTGTTCTTCGGCATGTGTGCTCTTCTACCCACTTCTTACTTCCTGATTGACATTAGCTGTATATCACAAGTTGTAATTAGGTTATGACTGACTTATTTTTTTAGTATCTGACTTCTGTGGAGTTCTGTTCTGTAAGCTCCAGAAATGTCGACTTATGTGTAAACAGACTGCTTTGTTCACCATAATATCTCAGCACAATGCCTTTCATGCGGTAGTTACTTTTATTTGTGAAATTTCTGAATCAGTAGGCATGTAGGAAGGGAACTGAGAGTCAGATTGATTTATTCAGACAATTCAGCAATTTGTTAGCAATTTTGGGACTAGATTCAATATTTCCTAGCCTCAGGCCTAGAATGCTTTGTAAAACATGTTTCTTGCGATATACCTACCATATGACTGGGAGGATAGGATCTTGCTGTGTGGCCATAGGCAAGTCCTTCAGTTTTCCCTTCTATAAACAAAGGTATTAAACAACTGTTCTTTTCTCCTTTCAATCTTTGTTGCCACCATTGATGTCCTGGTGTGGCCTCCAACTATAGGGTAAGTGTCTACTAAAAATCTGGGAAGCCTCATTGTCCTTGCCAACCCAGAACTAGGAATCTTTATTTCTCCTGAACAGCTACTTTCTATTTCAGTGGTGATATGGTAGTAGGAGTATACTGAGTAAAACAGAAAGTAGGTTTGAATTGCAGGGGAAGAAGGCAGTTGGGGTATGTACTTAGACCCCTTCTTTATTCAGGACCTGCTTTTTTACTCCTCATTGTAAATTTTGGGGTCTGTTCATTTTCCTTTTAGCTTGTGGGGAAAAGCCACAGAGCTACTTAAATTAAATGAGAAAAATGTCCTTCTCTCCTTGTTTTAAATAGTTTGATCAGTAAGATTATTTTGGTCTAGTGACAAGAGATGTTTACCAAGAGAAAATAAGTATCTTAGGAAGTCAGCTCTATGAAAAAGCCCTTTTGTGTCTGTTTTCTTACTTCATTTCCCAGCCATGTTGCAAAGGTAGTAATTCTTGTTATTATCTTAATCTTACAAATAAAAAAATGGATGCAGTGAGAAGTCAGGGTCATTCAGATAATGAATAGTAGAACAAGGATTTGAACTTAGGTCTGACTCTTAAGACCAGTGGGTGGTCTTGACATTTTATCAAGTGTGTGTGTGTGTGTGTGTGTGTGTGTGTGTAACAGCTTTATTGAGATATAATTAATATACCATAAATTCACCTACTTAAAGTGTGTATTTCAGTGTATCTTATTTCTTTCACTCAGTTTATTTTTAAGGTTTATCCATGTTGTAATAGGTATCATTGCTTTTTATTGCTGAACAATATTTGGTGATTTTTTTCACCAAATAATAGTCCATTGTATGGATATACCACATTTTACAGATTCTTTCACTTTGGATGGACATTTGGGTTGTTTCTACCTTTTTGCTATTATGAGTAATGTTGCTATGAACATTTATGTGCAATTTCTATGTGGATGTATATTTTCCTTTATTTTAAATAAGTATCTAGGAGTGGAACTGTTGGATCATATGGTAACTTTGAGGAAATGCCAGATGTTTTTCCAAAAGAACATGACCATTTTACATTCCTACAGCGTTGTATGATCCTTCCAGTTTCTACACATCCTCAACAAAATTTGTCATTATCTGTCTTTTTTTTTTTTTACAGGCATCCTAATGGGTGTGAAATGGTATCTGTGATTTTGATTTGAATTTCGCTAATGACTAATCATGTAGAGCAACTTTTCATGTGCTTATTGGCCATTTGTATATCTTTGGACAAATGTTTATTCAGATACTTTGTCCATTTTTAAATTGGGTTGCCTTTTTACTATTGTAGATACATCTTGGAAGGCAGCTATGTTTACTACTGTATGACCGACACTATTATAGGTATATCTTGAAGATACTGTGGGTTTGGTCCCAGACCACTATAATAAAGAAAATTTTCAGTAAAGTGAGTCAAATAAATCTTTTGATTTTCCAATGCATATAAAAGTTATGTTTACACTATACTGTATTCTATTAAGTGTAATAGCATTAGGTCTAAAAAAACAATGTACATAACTTAATTAAAAAATACTTTATTGCAGAGGCACCTGGCTGGCTCAGTCAGAAGAGTACGTGACTCTTAATCTTGAGGTTGTGAGTTTGAGCCCCACATTGGGTATAGAGATTACTTAAAAAAATTTAAAAATGTAAAAAAATTATAGGGCACCTGGATGGCTCAGTTGGTTGAGTGTCTGACTCTTGATCTCACCTCAGGTCTTGATCATTTTTTTTTAAAGGTTTTATTTATTTATTTGACAGAGAGAGATCACAAGTAGGCAGGGAGGCAGGCAGAGAGGGGAGGAAGCAGGCTCTCTGCGGAGCAGAGAGCCCGATGCGGGGCTTGATCCCAGGACCCTGGGATCATGACCTGAGCCGAAGGCAGAGGCTTTAACCCACTGAGCCACCCAGGCGCCCCAGGTCTTGATCATTTTTCATTTTTTTAATTGGAGATAGAGAAAGCAGGAGAAGGGGAGGGGCAAAGGGAGAGAGAAGCAGACTCCCTGCTGAGCAGGGAACCTGACGTGGGGCTTGATCCCAGGACTCTTGGATCATGACCTGAGCCAAAGGCAGATGCTTAACCAACTGAGCCACCCAGGTTCTGCTCAGGTCTTGTTCTTATGGTCATGAGTTCAAGTACCACATGGGGCTCTTTCCTGGCATGGAGCCTACTTAAAATAAACATTACTAAAAATGCTAACTATCATCTGAGTTCTTAGTGAGTTGTAATCTTTGTGCTGGTGCAGGGTCTTGCCTCAGGGTTGATGGCTGCTGACTCATCAGGGTGGTGGTTGCTGAAGGCTGGGGTAGCCGTGGCAATTTCTCAAAATAAGACAATGAATTTTGCTGCATTGATTGATTCTTTTTTCACGAATGATTTCTCTGTAGGATGCAATACTGTTTGACAACATTTTACCCTCAGCAGAACTGCTTTCAAAATTGGAATCAATCCTCTCAAACCCTGCTTCTGCTTTATCAACTAAGTTTACATAGTATTCTAAATCCTTTGCATCATTTCAACGGTCTTCACAGCATCTTCCCCAGGAGTAGATTCTATCTCAAGAAACACCTTCTTTGCTCATCCATTCAAGTTTTATCATGAGGTTGCAGCAATTCAGTCATGTCTTCAGGCTCCACTTCTCATTCAAGTTCTCTTGCTATTTCCCCATCTGCAGTTACTCCCTCCACTCAAGTCTTGAACCCCTCACAGTCTATTAGGATTAGAATCAGCTTCTTCCAAACTCCTGTTAATATTGATATTTTGACATCTTCCCATGAATCATGAATGTTCTTAATGGCATTTAGAATGGTGAATCCCTTCCAGCAGCTTTTCAGGTTTCTTTGTCCAAATTTATTAGAAGAATCACTATCTATGGCAGCCTTATCAGATATATTTCTTAAATAATAAGACTTGAAAGTAAAAATGACTCCTTGATTTACGTGCTACAGAAGGGATATTGTATTGGTGAGCGTGAAACATTCATTTCATTGTACATTTTCATCAGAGTTTGTGGGTGACGATGTGCATTGTCAATGAGCAGTTATTTTAAAGATTGTATTTATTTGAGAGAGAGAACAAGCATGATTGGAGAGCAGGGGCAGGGGGAAAGGCACAGGGAGACTTCTTTGCTGAGCGGAGCCCAACGCAGGGTTCCATCCCGGGACTCTGGGATCATGCCCTGGGCCGAAGGCAGATGCTTAACTGACAGAGCCACCCAAGTGCCCCTGGATGTCTATATTGAACATCTTTTGCTGAGTGTAGCCACCATCATGAATGATCTTAGCCAGATCTCCTGGATAACTTGCTGCAGCTCCTATGTCAGCACTTGCTGCTTTGCCTTGTACTTTTACGTTATGGAGGCAGCTTTTCTCCTTAAATCTCATTAACCAACATCTGCTAGCTTCACACTTTCCTTCTGCAGCTTCCTTACTCTCTCTCAGTCTTCACAGAATTGAAGAGAGTTAGGGCTTTTCTCTGGGTTAAGCTTTTGCTTAAAGCATAGCTATGGCTGGTTTGATCTTCTATCCAGACCACTCAAATTTTCTCCATATCAGCAATAAGGCTGTTTCACTTTCTTACCATTTGCATGTTCTGAAGTAGCCCTTTTGATTTTCTTCAAGGACTTTTCTTTTGCATTCACACCTTGGCTAACTCTTTGGCACAAGAGGCTTAGCTTCCAGCCCATCTTGGCTTTCAACATGCCTTCCTCACTAAGTTTAGTCATGTGTAGCTTTTGATTAAGAGTGAGAGACATGGAACTTTTCCTTCCATTTGAACACTTACAGGCCATTGTAGGGTTATTAGTTGACCTAATTTCAATATTGTTGTGTCTTTAGGAATAGGGAGGCCCAAGGAGAGGAAGTCAAATGGGAAAACAGCTAGTTGGTGGAGCAGTCATAGCACATACAGCACTTATCGATTAAGTTCACCATCTTGTAGGGGCATGGTTATGTGATACCTTAAAACAATGACAATAGTAACATCAAAGATGACTGATCATAGATCATCAGAATAAATATAATATAATGAAAAAATTTGAGATATTGTGAGAATTATCAAAATGTGACATAGAGACACAAAGTGAGCGAATGCTGTTCAAGACTTGTTCATTGCAGCATTGCCACAGATCTTCAATTTGTAAAAAAACACAAGGTCTGTGAGGTGCAATGAAATGAGGTATGCCGGTATTGGAAGAGTTCTTTATATATTCTTACAGTTCCTTACCAGATACATCATTTAAAGTATTTTCTCCTGTTCTGTGGATTTTCTTTTCACTTTCTTGATGCTATTCCTTGTAGCAGAAATGTTTTTAATTTTGATGTAGTCCAATTTATTTGTTTTTTCTTTTGGCGTTTGGGCTTTTGGTGTCATATCTGACAAATAATTGCCTAGTCCCGGGTCATGAATATCTACACTTATGTTTTCTTGTAAGTGTTTTGTAGTTCAGCTCTTATATTTAGATGTAGGTGCCATTTTGAATTACTTTTTACATATGATATGAGGTAGTAGTCCAACTTCGTACTTTTTCAGGTGGTTCAGTTTAATGTCCAGCTGTTCCAGTGCCACTTATGAATAGACTGTTCTTTTCTAATTGAATTGTCTTGGCACTCTGTCAGAATCATTTGGCCATAGATATAAAAGTTACATCTCTAGAGTGGACTTTCGGTTCTGCTGCATTGATCTATATCTCTGGTTTTATACTAGTACCACACTGTGTTCATTACTGTAGCTTGGTAGTAATTTTTGAAGTTGGGAAGTGTGAGTCTTTCAACTTTGTTCTTCTTTTTCAAGGTTGCACTAATCTTGCACTTCTTTTATTCTTTTTGATGCTATTGTAAATGTAATTTAAAATAAAATTTCAGCTTTTGGATTGTTCATTGCTCATGTACAGAAATATAATTGATTTTTGTATTACTTGTATCCTGCAATCTGGTTGAACTCATTTATTAATTCTAATAGTTATGTGTGCTTGTGTCTGTGTATATGTGGGCTCTTCAGGATTTTGTCTGTACAAGATCATGTCATCTCAAATAGACATAGTTGTACTTCTTTTTTAATCTGGTTGCTTTTATTTATTTATTTTTCCTTGCTTAATTGTTCTGGCTAGAACCTTCAGTACATGTTCCTGATTTTGGGGGGAAAGCATTCAATACTTACCAATTTAAGTATGATATTAGGTGGGTTTTTGGGGATTTATTTATTTATTTATGTTTTTGTAGATGCCCTTTATCACGTTGAGGAAGTGTCCTTCTATTATTGGTTTCTTGACTGTCTTATTATGAAAACGTGTTGTTAGTGTTTGTAAATGTTTTTTGTGTGTCAGTAGAAATGATCTTATGACTTTTGTTCTTTACTCTGTTAATATGGTGTACTGATTGATTTTTTTTTTTTTTGGACATTAAACCAACCTTCTGCACCTTGGATCATATTGTGTTTCATGAGAAGTATTTTTTGGGCACCAATTGCTTACCAAGCCTGTGGAAGTAGATGCATGACTAAGATATTGGGACCATTCACTGTAATTGAAAGACACAAAAACACACAGGTTTAAAGTTGAAAACACAGGAATATGATAAAGACAGCATCTTGTGTTGATGTGTGAGAAATAGTTACCAAATGAACTGTTCAATGACCTTATTTTCAGGCCACTCAGTGATTGTAGGTTTGACATATTAGTACTCTTTTTGTCTTCAGAGATGTCCCTTCCCTTCTCCAGGTCTCAGATTCACCATATGTGTATGGGAAAGTTGAACTTAGTGGTATATAAGGGTCCCTCTAGTTATAGTATGTTGTAAAATTACTTGCCTTTTGTGGGGCTTCCTTCACTTAGGTCCTTCTGAAAAGTTTGCTGTTTTGATAAGTTCTGAGTGGCTAGGTATTAGGTGATTTTTTCTGTTTTGGTTCTGAGTGGAAAAAAGACGCTTTGCTTTTTTTTTTTTTTTTTTTTAGTTGGCCTTAATCATACTCCCATTTCAGAGAGATTATTTCTTTTCATATTATTCCACATTCTGGTGGAAGGGAATAATCTGTGAGAAGGCCCATTTCCTTTAGCAGCACAAACTCCATGAGGAGGAAAGGCCACTGGAGAGAGTTGGGACCATGTGTTTCAGGCTCAGTTGTACATTTAACTCACTGTTGAAATTGGGCACATGAACTCATTCTATTCTTGTTTTAGTTGCCTCATCTGTCAAATTGAAAAAAGAATACCACTATTATTACATAATCTCTGAGGGCTGTTATGGGACATAAATGATATTGTAGATGCATATAAAACTGTGTATACACATTAGTTATTTGCAAAAGGTAGACTTGCAGATAATATAGCAAAAATAATGTAAATAAAAAAGGAATATAAATAATGTAGCAAATAATGCAGATATAAGTAATAATGCAAATATAAATAATAATGCAAATATAAATAATAATGCAAATAATAGTAAAATGTTACTATAATATATAGTAACTATATATTTACTATAATATATAGTAAATAATATAGAAAATGTAGCTAAAAGATAGGTACATTTTAAATGCCTGGTTTTGATGGCACTTTTGATAGGTGCTTTAAACCTTATTTCTCCAACAATTTGTAATAAAAACTTTATCCCTATTTGTTAGCTGAGGAAATTCCAGTCCAAAAAGGTTAAATAACCAGGTCAAGGTGGCAGAGTCAGGAATCAAAACTAGATCTAATTCCAGAGTCCATATTCTATTATATTTTGCTGCTGTTGTCTCATTACTGTTGGTGTTCAGTTTGGTGAGTTGGTAAGATGGTATCTTTAAGACTTCTCCATTGAGAGGGACGCCTGGGTGGCTCAGTTGGTTAAGCGGCTGCCTTTGGCTCAGGTCATGATCCCAGCGTCCTGGGATCAAGTCCCGCATCGGGCTCCTTGCTCCACGGGGAGCCTGCTTCTCCCTCTGCCACTCTGTCTACCTGTGCTCCTCTCTCTCTCTCTGACCAAAAAAAAAAAAAATGCTATAAAAATAAGCATTTTATAGAGAGGTACTATGAAACTGTAAATACCCTTTTCTGTGCCAGACTTTCAATATATTTAATTATTTGTGTCTGTCTTCCTATTTTATTCAGTTAGGTAATATGCTGTTGCTGTTATTATTTATTTTGGTTCTCCAGTTCTCCCTGATTTGGCCAATCTCCCTGATTAGGAGCCCCATTCAAGTTGGCTTCCGTCTACTTTTCACATGTCCTGGCCATTCTTTGACCACTCCTTTGTTTTCTGGCCCAGAAAGATATTCTAGGCTCATCTTGTGCTCTCTCTGCCCCATCCCTGGAAGAAGCCATTTCACTAATGCATGGATGCCCTTCTCGCCTTGCTTGGGCTCTGATTCTCCTTACCAGCCTGCTTCTCCTCCACCCCTCTTCCCACTGTAGAACCTCCTCACCCTGCTTGGGCTCTGATCACTATGTTGCTCTACCCTTATCATCGTTTAACTGGGCTATTATAACATATTAGCTTCCTAACAGTCTTACTGCTTCTAATTTTCCCTACCTTTCACACTTCTGGTGGAGTGATCTTTCTAAAATATAGGTCAGGGGCACCTGGATGGTTCTGTCATTCAGACAGATGGTTCAGTCAGCCGTCAGCTCGGGCCATGATTCCGGGGTCATGGGATCGAACCCTGCATCGGTCTCCTTGCTTGGTGGGAAATAAAATATAGGTCAAATCATGCCACTGTTCTGCTTAAAAAATTATAATAGTTTCCCTTGCTTGTAGAATACATTTCAGGTTCCTTAGACTGGCATTCAAGACCCTCTAGAATCTGACCCAAATGTACCTTTCCTGCCTTGTTTCTTATTAATTTCTCTCTGTACCCTGCACCCAAACCATGGTCAATGGCCATTCCTTAGATGTGCCCCTATGCATGTACTCTTCCAAGTCTTTGCCTTTGCCTTCTCCTCTACCTGGCTTAGCCAGCTTGTTTCTTTGCTCTATGATAAAATTCCTTGGTGTGTTTGTATGTCTGGTGTGGGTTATCAGAGTCTAATTACAGTATAGTGAAGAGGACATCCATAAAGGGAGGAGGTTACCTGGTGAAGCCCTACTGACCTCCATAGTCAAAATCAATCCTTTTTTTTCCTACTTCTGATCAAGTCTTACTTCATTCTTCCTGTTTTCATGATTAACTCTTATCTGTTGCCCCTGATTCTTTGGCTGTTCCTTGAATGCCCCAACACATGGCATTGCATCTTGTAGGTTCTTAGAAAAGGCCGATGGAACTTGTTGAGGGGATGTTGTTTTCATCCAAAGTCTTTTTACAGGCCCTGCTGAGGTCGAAGAGGCTCTGATTGATGAAAGCATTTGGGCTGTGGTACTGCTGGGTCAGATGCCTGCTCTATGCCAGAGTTTGTTTTTTTTTTTAAACAATTTTTTTAAAAAAATTTATTTATTTGTCAGAGAGAGAGAAAGAGAGCACAGGCAGACAGAGTGGCAGGCAGAGGCAGAGGGAGAAGCAGACTCCCTGCTGAGCAAGGAGCCCGATGTGGGATTCGATCCCAGGACACTGGGATCATGACCTGAGCCGAAGGCAGCTGCTTAACCAACTGAGCCACCCAGGAGTCCCTATGCCAGAGTTCTTTCTGAGAAAACTAAATATTCACACTACTCTCCTTTTTTGGTGAATTCCACATATATCCTTTACAAAAATTTCTCTACACTCTAATCCCAGATAAAAGAATTGCTGGCTACATGTATGTACGTATTTGAGACTGCAAGTAATGGCAGCTACATGACTCTACCAAAATAAAAAAACCTTCCCCAGACTGTATGAAGGACAGTGTAATGACAACATGTGTCTCCTGACAGCCTGTCTACCACTCGGTCTGTCTTTGGAAAGGCATTTAGTCTGAAGTGGCAGAAAAGGAAGGTTTTAAACTTTCTCAGTGACTTACTAATCTGTATTGTTCAGGTGGTAGAAGGGAGAAAAGAAGTATCACAAGTTGGGTTCCTTGCGGGATAGTGGCAAGGCAAGAAGAAAAGGATAGGGGACTGTATTTTCATAGGTTTCACTGTCAAGCCCACTTACTCTAGCTTTCATCACATATTGATCCTTTCTTGTTCTTTTTTTTTTTCCCTCCAAGATTTTATTTATTTGAGAGAGAGAGAGTGAGAGACAAAGAATGAACAGGAGCAGGGGGAGGAGCAGAGGGAGAGACAGACTCCCCCTGAGCAGGGAGCGGGACTCAGGGCTCAATCCCCAGGACTCTTGGATCCTGACCTGAACTGAAAGCAGCCACTTAACTGACTGAGCCACCCAGGTGCCCCAGTCCTCTCTTGCTCTACTTATTCCCTCCTCTAGGACTTTGTCCAGGCTTTTCTTTCTAAGTTTGAACTGATTTCAAAGCCTAGACTCTTTGCCATGTTTTACAATTGTAACAATGAATGGTTAAAAAAAAAAGATTGTTCACTTTTGCCTTTCCTGTCAGATTTTTAGTCTAGTTAAAATAATTTCAAAATTGAGTTTGAAACATTTTATAACATACATGTTCAATTTTTAGCTCATCCTACTGAGGCAGGACACAGGGATTGCAGCCAAGCTTACCTACAAGGCTAACTCTTAGTTTGATTTGGCCTGAGAGACAATGGAATGCTCTTAACTCTAGATTAGCACTGTTCCATCTGACTAGTGGTAACTGAAATTAAAGGAGAATAAGAGTTTAGTTTTATAATGTTGGAGAAGCATCATGGGAAGTTCTTTAGGATGTGACAGAACTGACTTCTAATTCCAGCTGTAATATTTACTAGATTTGCAGTCTTTGGCAATTTAAGTTCTCTGTGCCTCATTTTTCTCATATGTAAAGGGATAATAAAGCCTCTTTTTTTTTTTTAAAGAGCTATTAAGATAAATATTATTCTTATAGGGCAGATTCTGACTTTGACTTTGTTACTAACAGTGAGAGTCATCACCCTAAATGTTGTCTCTGACTCAGTATATCAGTTCACACATCTCAAGCCACTTTGACATCATCTTACATAATCTTTACAGTATGTTCAGAGAGGGAATAACAGTAGATTGTTCTCCTTTGAAAAATGAGGGTCCTGTTGCTTAGAGAAGTGGCTTGTTCAAGGATCAGGACTTAAGTCTTAGTTCAGGACTCGCTTTATACACTGACCAGTCCTAGGAGAGGACAATATGGTAAAAATTGTCCTGAATTGAGGGTCAGGAATATCCTGATTATAGTCTTTGCTAAGAGAATTTGGGAAAATCCTCTCAGTTTCTGTTTTAAAACAAATATGCTAACTATTCTGCCTAACTCACTTTGATTCATTTATTCAGTAGTTCCCGAGCATTTACTAACGCTGTACACTCTGCTGGGCCTGGTGCCTTCCCTCAAGCTGCTCCCACTTCACTATGGGGAATAGATCATCTGTATAAGTGAGAAGAGCCATAGCAAGTGTGTATATGTGTGTGTGTGTGTGTGTGTGAGAGAGAGAGAGAGAGAGAGAGAGAGAGAGATGGGCGGTGGGGGTGGCTCTGATGGTGTAGTGGTCCAGGAGAGATGGCTTGGGACTGGGCTTTGCTTGTGAGGGAGGAGAAGTCTCATAGGATTTTATGTAAGAATTAATTGGATAATGGGTATGACGGTGCTTTGTTGATTATAACGAACTGCATAAATGTTAGAGACTCATATTTTATAGGAGGTGATTCTTTTCTAATACCTTACTGACCTAGTGCAACATCACAGCTTAATTAATGTGAGAAGGAAGATTTTAGTGGCAAGAAAGATTGAGAGCTCATACAAAAATAAGCTGTGTCTTAAGTGTTTTGAGTTCTTAAAATGGGGATATGCTTATTAAAATGTCTTCTGCTTTGTTAACACAATGGACCTTCAAACTGCTTTTGGATTTATAAAGAATTTATTTATAATAATCTTTTTTAAAAAGCCACTTGTGTGGCTGTAGTTTTAAATATTTAAGAGCTATATTTAACAAGCATGTATCCTGGTGTATAAATGGGATCAGAGTAAGACAGAGAGCACTTGTGTGGCTGGACCAAAAGATACGTATGCTTTTATTTTTTAGATTTGTTTTGATTTAGTAGATATAATTGTTAAGAACTGTCTACATGGGAGGCTTTGACTGGGTACTGAGGAAATAGAAATGAATGAAACATTCTCTAACCAAAGGAACTTCTGGCTGGAGATAAAAGATTCCTGAGGTAAATTTTCATGAGGTGCTCTAAGATCCTAAAGGAGGAGGACCTACTTATCAAGCCTTTGGGCAGGACCACAGCAGAGATGGCAAGTTAGAGATAATACCTGAAGATTAAAAGTTTACCAGGAGACAAAGGGGGATCATGAGAGATAAGACTGTTCCAAACAGGGGTAGCAGCATGAACAAAGGCAAGGAGGCTTAGAGTAGTACGTGGTACTTATAGCAATCAACAAATGAGATAAATTCCTTAGAATTCAAAGCTGGGTTGTTAGAACTGATGACTTGTGTTGTCCTTTACTGGGAGAGATGGTAAGAGTATTTTGTTTGTTAGGATTAGTGACAATATGTAAGGCTGGGGTATTTTTTAATTTATATTTTTGCTCTACCATTTTTTAAAAATTAGGGTATAATGACATAGTACTTTGAATTAGTTTCAGGTGTACAACATAATGAATCCATATTTATATACATTGTAAAATGTTCATTCCCCACTGTAAGTCTAGTTTAACATCTGTCACCATACATACTTAAAACATTTTTTTTCTTTTTTTTCTTGCCATGAAGACTTTTAAGATTTACTCTCTTGGCAGTACACTATTATTAGTGTATTGCATATTGTATTGCAATACACTATTATTAACTATAACCAGCATATTGTACATTATATCCCCAGGACTGATTTATTTTATAGATGGAAGTTTGTGCCTTTTGACTCCCTTTATCTGTTTCACCATTACCCCCCCACCCCCAATCTGGCAACCACCAATCTGTTCTATGTATCTATGAGCTACTTCTTTTTCTTCTTCTCTTTTTTTTAAGATTCCACATATAAATGAGATCATATGTATTTGTCTTTCTCTGTCTGACATTTCGCTTAGCATAGTGACCTTGACGTCCATCCGTGTTGTTGCAAATGGCAAGGTTTCATACTTTTTTATGGCTAAATAGTATTCTGTTGTATGTATACATCACATTTTCTTTACCCATTCATTTATCAGTGGACACTTAGATTGTTTCCATATCTTAGACTATTATGAATAATGCTTCACTGAATATGGGGGAGCATATATCTTTTCAAATGAATGTTTTTGCTTTCTTCAGATAAATACCAGAAGTGGAATTGCCTGATGATATAGTAGTTCTATATTCAGTTTTTTGAAGAATGGTCATACTGTTTTCCATAGTGGCTATACCAATTTACATGCCTACAGCAGTACACAAGGGTTCCCTTTTTTCTATATCCCCAGCAACACTTGTTATTTTTTTTTTTTTTGTCTTTCTGATAACAGTCATTCTAACAGTTGTGAGGTGATATCTCATTGTGATTTTGATTTGCATTTCCCTCATGGTTGGTGTTGATAGGCTGTATTTTTAAAAAATAATTTATATATGGGAAAAAAAGTATAAGCAACAGATAGCTGAAATGAATAGGTTTCATTTGTTTTTACTATAAAGCATTTTGTGTTCTCCAATTTATGAGTCTTTTGGGGGGCAAAGATGCTATCCCCTAAAGAAGACAAAAATGTATCTTAGATAGTTGTTTCTCATACTGCCCTGATTCTGGAACACAGGCAGTGACATATGTTCACCAACACCACACTTGGATTTGGGACTTAGTGACATGAGAAAGAAAGTAATGGGGAGCTACTTTTCTGCTTTTGGTGGCAGAGGCAGTAGCAGAGGCAGCCTGCATGTTTGAGTCTCTGGCCCTAAAGTGGTATTGATGCTCGTGGCTCTCAGACTGAGGTTGAATTCTTGCCCTGTCGGAAGTGGTGGTGATACCCATTCTAGCGTCTAATGATCAGAAGTAATGGCAATCATTTCCTCATTGAACTGGGTCATCTGTGTTTTGTGCTTTGTGTTGGATTCAATGTAGAGGTGATAGAAAAAGTAGAGTCAAAGATGATTCAAATTTTTGGCTAAGTAACTGAAAGAGTTGAATTGCCATTTACTGAGAGGGGGGCAACTGAAGAAGGAACAAATTTTGGACCTGTGAAGTCTGTCAGTGTCTGTAAAGTGTTTTCTGTTGGATTTAAAAATGGGTTGCTGCTGCTGCTGCTTCCTCTTCCCTTTTTAAAAAAAAATACTTTGCTTCTTGAAAGTAAGAAGTAAGTTTCTTCATGTTTGCATCCCTCTTGACTAGCACTGTGTCTGGCATGTAGAACATATTCAGTAAATAGTGAATGAATGATGAGATTATTTGCTGTTTCCTTGAATGACTAGACTATTTACTCTTTGCTAAACAGAGTGCATCCTTTTTCCTCCTTTGAGTCTTCGCTTTTGTGATTCTCTTAAGGGAATTCTTTACCCTTATCCTCAGTCTCAATACCTCTGTGTATAAAAATTCTACTTCTAAAATACCCAGCCCAAATACTGCCTCCTCTACAAAACTTCCCCCATCTCTACAGATGTGATTAATGTCTCCCTTCTCTGTACTTTTTTTTTTTTTTTTTGGCCTTGTTTGAACTTCAAGTACATTTTGATTTATTTGCTTTGCAACTGCTGCTGGATAGGTTTTGCCCCCTTCTCCATTTCCATCCCTCCATTGCTTATGTCGTTTCTTGCAGTACTTTTGTAAGCTACTATTGTTATTTATTTATCTTATACTTCACCTCATTTCATAGTCATTAATAGGCAACTGGCCCTGCCATCTGATTACAAGAAAGAATGGTGTGTTAGATGACTACTTTATACGCAAAGTCATCATTATTGACTGACTTCCTCTTACATTTAACTGGTGATAGGGGAAAATTATAATTCTCATAAAATGTATTATTCTTAAAAATTATTTGCAGTTGCAAGATAATCAAATAAAAACAATCTTTTTCAAATCCTATGGGCACTGTAATTACTATACATAGGCCATTAAGTTGAAAGCTAGAATGTCTAAACAAAATTTGCTAATTATCACTGATTCTTAGCCTTTGTATAGTGTTACCAGGGGTTGCAAACTCTTATGTCTATATAAGCTAGGTGAGTAACCTAAAAGAGCCTGGTCAGGCCTAAGGTGACTACACAGGCAAAACATCACTGGTCAGGGTCTATGCTCAGAAGGATAATTTGTGAATTATTTAGTTTGTAAACCAAAGGACTATATAAATGAAAGGAGTAATTGTACTTAAAACAAGTTAACTGCAAACTTGTGTAAAGTTGGGCAAGTTACTTGATATCTCTAAGATTTAATTTCTTTCTTTGAATAGACAAGTTTTTTTAAAAAAGATTTTATTTATTTATTTGACAGAGAGAGAGAGACAGAGTACAAGTAGGCAGAGCAGCAGGCAGAGGGAGAAGCAGGCTCCCCGCTGAGCAGGGAGCTTGATATGGGGCTTGATCCCAGGACCTGGAATCATGACCTGAGCCAAAGGCAGACACTTAACTGACTGAGCCACCCAGGAACCCCTGAATATACGTTTTTTTTCTCTGAAGTCCCTTCTCCCTCATTTGATTTTGCTTTTTGATTTCTTTAGCTAATAGTTTCTTCTTTGATTATAAGTTGGATTGGTTATTAGCCCTCAGTAATAAATTTTCCTTGATTTTTAGCCCTTAGTAATAAATAGAATGCTGGCTTCTCAACAGATGCCAGCTGTTGAAATGCCTCATTTTCATGAGTCTTGTGTTTTATCAGAGGGAGCCGAGGTTAGCCAGGCTTCCTGTAGTAGCACCCACCATTGATAGGGGCTCTCTAGGACTGTGGCAGCTAGTCAGCTTTCTATAACCAAATCAGCATCTGGTTTTGAGAAAACTGAAATTGAGAATAGACGATGCCTGAACTTGATCTTTCCTGTTGAAGACACCAGTGGTCCTGCCTTATATTGTATGTTAATATTTTATTGTTTCTTCTACCTTCTTTATTTTGTTTATTCAATTTTCTAGTGTGGGACTTTTAGTTTTATATATGCTAGCCTCCATTGTTAGTGGTGATTAGTGGAGACAGACCATTTCTAGGTTGTCTTTAATCCCTGAAGCCTAATGTGGGCAAGGGTACATGGTAGATGTTTGATAATTGTTTAAAGAGATAGCGTACTTATTGGATTTGTAGGCGATACAGACTGGAAGGGAAAACTATGCTAGATGGCAGAAAGAGAGTGAGCAGGAGAGCTTGCAAAGATGGGTTGAAGCCAGCAAGATGAAATTTAAGGAGGATGACAGAGAAGTTCTACATTTTCAGTCTCAAAGAAATGGCAACATATGAGCAGGCTGGAGGAGACCTCGCATGATGCTATTCTTAGAAAAATGGTGATTTGGGCTGCTTAAGCTCAATGCCAGCCAAAGACACTGCAGTGGCTAGAAACTAATGCAACTTCAGACTGAATTACTGGAAGTAAGCAGAGTTAGAGAAGTTAGAAGAAGAAGAAAATAGAGAACTATTTTCTGAGGGGGACAGACTGCAGTGTCATGTTCCCCATAGGGTACCAGGTAGTAAGAGGGTCATGGCAAACATGACCATGTTTAGTGAAAGGTGCCCCAGGTCACCACTATGCAAAGTAGAGTCTGAATTGTTCTCAATCTACAATGAGGTAAACATAAAAATTGAGAGTGTTTAGAAACTTTTATAGCAATTTGACAGAGTAATTTTGTGTCTAATAAATCTAGCAAAAAAGAAAATGAACCTTATCTTGTATGTCCTTTATTTTGCTTGGTACTTTTATTTTTGTTTTATTTTAATACATTTTATTTTTAGAGCAGTTTTAGGTTTAGAGAAAATTGACCAGAGAGTACAGAGCTCCCACTGTCTCTCTCTCTCCCCCTCCCCTTGCATTTTGTCAATTATCAACATCTTGCATTAGTGTGGTACAATTGATGAACCAGTATTGAAACATTATTACCAACTGAAGTCCATAGTTTATATTAGGATTCACTCTTTGTGTTGTACAGTTCTGCGGGTTTTGACAAATACACAATGTTATATACCCACCATTATAGTATTACATGGAATAATTTCATTGCCTTAAAATGCCTTAAAAATGCCCTGTGTTCCACCTCTTCATTACCCCACCCCACTTCTGAACCTGTTGCAACCACAGATATTTTTGCTGCTTCTATAGTTTTGCACTTTCCAGAATATCATACTTTTCAAACTAGCTTTTTACTTGGTATTTTTCCACTTAGGGTTTTTCTGTGTCTTTTTGTGGTTTGGTAGTTCTTTTCTTTTTATTGCTGAATAACTGACCATTGTATGGATATTTGTTTACTCATTTATCTATTGAAGGATATCTTGGTTGTTTATATATTTTGGCAATTATAAATAAGGCTGTAATAAATATTTATGGGTAGGATTTTGCATGGACATAAATTTTCAGTGCGGTTGGATAAATACCTAGGAATGCAATTGCTGGATTTTATGGTAAGCTATATTTGACTTTATAAGAAATTGCCAAACTGTCTCCCAAAGCGGCTGTACTGTTTTGCATTTCTATCAGCAGTGAATGAGAATTCTTGTTGCTGCATATACTCACTCACATTTGGTGTTATCAGTGTTTTGGATTTTAGCCATGTTAATAGGTATGTAGTTGTACTTCATTATTGTCCCTAACAACATATGATATTGATTATCTCTTCATATTCTCTATATCTTATTTGGTGAGGTGTCTGTTCAGATCTTTTGTCCATTTTTTGATTGGGTTGTTTTCTTGCTGTTGAGATTTAAGAGTTCTTTGTACATTTTAGATACAAGTTCTTTTTTTGTTTGCTTCAAATTCTTATTTAAATTCTAGTTAGTTAACACATAGTGTAATACTGGTTTCAGGAGTAGAATTTAGTGATTCATCTCTTACAGATAACACCCAGTGCTCATCATAACAAGTGCCCTCTTTAATACCAGTCACCTATTTAGCCCATCCTCTACCCATCTCCCTCTATCAACCCTCAGATTGTTCTCTATAGTTGAGTCTTTTGTGTTTTGCTTCTCTCTCTCTCTTTTTTTTTTCCTTCTCATATGTTCATTTGTTTTGTTTCTTAAATTCCACATATGAATGGAATCATATGGTATATGTCTTTCTCTGACTTTATTTGCTTAGCATAACATACTCTAGCTCCAGCCACATCATTGCAAAGGGCAAGATTTCATTCTTTTTGATGGCTGAGGAATAGTCCATCATGCACACACATGTACACACAGAGATATACAAACCACATCTTCTTAATCCATTCATTAGTTGATAGACATTTGGGCTCTTACCATAGTTTAGCTATTGTTGATAATGCTGCTATTATTGGGGTGAATGTGTCCCTTCAAATCTGTATTTTTGAATCCTTTGGGTTAAAAACCTAGTAGTACAGTTGCTGGGACAGAGGGTAATTCTGTTTTTAACTTTTTGAGGAACCTCCCTACTATTTTCCAGACTGACTTACACCAGCAGTGTAAGAGGGTTCTCCTTTTTCTGCATCCTTGCCAACATCTGTCGTTTGGGTGCAAGTTTTTTTTATCAGATATATGTTTTGCCAATATTTTCTCAAGTCTATGACTTGTCTTTTCATTCTCTTAATGGTATCTTTTGCAGAACAGAAGTTGTACATTTTAATAAAGTTCAATTTACCAACTTGTTCTTTTATGGGTCATGATTTTGTTGTTGTATCTGAAAAGTCATAACCAAACTAAGGTCATCTAGATCTCCTATGTTATCTTCTATACATTTTATAGTTTTTCAGTTTACATTTATGTCTGTGATACATCTTGAGTTAATTTTTGTGTAAAATGAAAATTCTGTGTCCAGACCAATTTTTTTTTTTTGCATGTCTAGTTATTCTGGCACCATTTATTGAAAAGACTATTCTTTCTTCATTGAATTTACTTTGCTCTTTGTCAAAGATCAGTTGACTGTATTTGTGTAGGTCTATTTCAGACTCTGTATTCTGTTTCAATGACTTACTTGTCTTTGTCTTTTCTTTTGCCAATATCATACTGCCTTGCTAACTGTAGCTTTATAATAGGTCTGAAAGTCAGGTAGTGTTAGTCCTCTATATAGATGGATATCTATGTAGCTTTAGTTACATCCATAAAGATATTTTGCCTATGACATATTTCAGACCAACTGAACCAAAATCTGTGCTAGAACTTCAATATATATTTTTAAGTTTCCCAGGTAATTTTGACACAAAGGGAGAGTTGAAAATCATCATACTGAAACTGTAAACTCCTTGAAGGTGTGGTTCTTGTTCACTGATGTGTCTGTCCCTGGTAGCTTACACAAGATGCTTCAGTAGTTAGTGAATGACCAGGTGACTAATAGAACTGGGAGTATCTATCCTGGAGAAGAGGAAAAAGTTCAAGTGCTTGATAGATTACCATAACATATATCTTAAAGCCTTTAATATTTCTCTTGAAGGACGTTTTCTGATCGCTCCAGGAGGCAGATGGAAGTTTACAGAGAGGCTGGCTGAATGTTAGGAAGCATTGCCCAACAGTGTTATTTCCAAGTGAGCTCTCTGTTATTGACTGTGTCTCTCTAGAATATGGATGTCTTTGAGAAATTCCCTCCTTCCTCCACTAAATTTGGGACTTCTTATAATTGGACTAGCATGGGTACTCAGGGTCTGGAAAAGGCAAAAGATACTTAACAGAAGAGATCTTTCCGTCCTCATTGGAGTTCTTCCCCTACACCCTTCTGCAGTTAAATGATTTGAGCACATAGAATGGAGATGTAGTTATTTGCCAGGGGAAATGGATAAAAGCCAAAAAATTTCTCTATAGCAGCTAGGATGGGGTATGGCAGTTTTATATAAAGATGACTAACATGGCAGAGAGAAATAAAGCATAGATTTAGGAGTCAGATCAAAGTTGGGACAACTTGGCCATTTTCCAGCTGTGTGGTCTTGGGAAAGTCACTGTCCTCCTTCACAGATTACATTCTGTCTTTCACCAAGTTCTTGCTGCTGCTGCTTCTGAGCTGTATCTTTAGAATATGCTTGTTTTGTTTTAGCTCATCTTCTAATAATTAGTCTAAATCATTATCTTTTGCCTGGAGTTCCGTAAGAATCTACTAACTTGTTTTCTTGTTTTCCACCATTCTCCCCTTTATTCTCCATTCAGCAGTCAGCGATCCTGTTAAAAATGTAAATTAGGTCTTGTCATTATGCTTAAAATCTTCCAAAGCCTTCTGATTGTTAAAACCTAAAACAAAACCCCAACTCCTAGCTCTGACCTGGAATTTACCTTGCATAATCTGACTCCTGTCATATGTCTCAATAGCAGGGTGTAGAGGGGAAGTTGATGGGGCAGTATTATTTCTAAGGGAGCATTTGGATATGTATGAAGGTGGTTTTTTTTGTTAAATTGTTGAGGGGGCACTAGTAGGATTTAGGGGGTTTGGGCCAGGGTTAGTGAATGTCCTGTAATGTGTTGTTCAGCTCTGGACTCATTACAATGCCTAATTCACAGTATGTGCTTAAGAAATACTTATCGTATGAAACCACATTCTTCCTGGACCTTAGTTTTAACATGTGATTTGGTAGAGAGCCTACTTCATAAGGTCGTGGTGAGATAGACATAACATTTCGTAAAGCACCTGGTACACAATAGCACTTAGTAAATGGTAGCTGCTGCTGAGCTTTCTTTGCTTAGAAGCAATGTAACTGCCCACCTAGAGTCTTCCCTAGGACATCAGACACCTTCTTTGGTGGGGTAGAGGGGTGCTACATCTCTTTACCAGAAGGCTAATCTGATCAAATCCTGGGTTTGACCAGAGTTACCCTGGAGTCCAGATACAGCTGCAGAAACTAAGGCACAGAGGGGGTCTGGTTCTCTTCCTTGACTCTGGGGCTCACCCAGGACTCTGACAGGCCCTGGAAAGTCTGGCCCTGTGAGAAATTACCTTCTGCTGGAACCTGGGGGGGGGGGGGGGGGGGGAGGATAGCAGAGAGGGTGGGAAGGTAGTAGTCTCCCCGCCCTCAGAGCTTCTGGGAAAGGAGAAGCACGGTTTCCTCCCACCTCCTTCCCTCCATTCTTCCTCCGCCCCTTCAGCTTCGCCAACCCCAAGCTGCGCCTTTGCTGTGCCCTGCGAGGGCGGGAGCGTGCTGCACCGGGAGCGGGAGCTGGGGCGGCTGAGCTGCTGGGAGCCCGGCCGAGCCGAGTAGAGCGGCGCGGGTGGAGCCAGCGCGTTGTGCGGCTAGCTGAGCGGGAGAGGTGCGGCTCTGCGACAAAAACAGTTGCCAGAGATGCCGGGGCCAGCTCCCCCCACCAGGTAATACTGGCCCACCCTAGGGCGCGCCTAGCTGGGCGCTGCTGGGGAGGGGGAGGGGTCTCGGTCGGCTTCCGGGGAGTGGTGCCTCGCAATCTGGTGGATTTAGGGTCTTGCCTTAAAGAGACCCTAAGCGAGAGAAGGGGCTGAGGGCTGAGCCCTCAGATGAGCCGGCCTATGGCTAGGCCAGCACCTGGAAGCGGAGCTCTGGCTAGGGAAGGTTGTGAAGGAGAAGCTGGTTTGGGGGTGCACTGCTGTGTCTCAGGAACCGTTCTCCTTTGCTAACACCGTTGTGCTTGGTGGTTACTGTGATGCTTTCCACTCTCTTTGGCTTAGCTGCGGCCCTGCTGGGACCATGGGGGGTTTTCTCTTGGGTTCTGGGGAAGGGCATTATATTATAAGTGACCTGTTAAGAGGTGGAGTAAACCAGGACATTGGAGACCTAAGGAAGGGTAGGTATGGTTCAGGCAGCCTTTGTGCACCTCAGTTTCCTTATCTGTGTGGTGAGGAGCTTGACCTTCTGTAAACTGCGTTTTGGAAAGGTGAGCTGGTTAAAGCCCTAGAATGAGCTACAGAGATGTCCCCCTCAACAATGTAAGAGACAGGGGAATTTGAGAAGAAGACCTTTGTATCCTCTCCAGCCAGCCTTTTGGATGCCATCTTGCTGGTCTGCTGAGGACCCAGATGCTTAATGGACAAGGCAGAGGTTGAAAATGCTGATTGTTTTGGTGTTGAGTATAGATACTTTGGGTGTAGGGAGGTGGGGTTGGAAAGAAACAGGTCAAGGCATGTTAATGGTTTTTTTCTGAACTGGCCAGTGATTTGATACTTGGATGTAAAACTGTTTTAAACTGGGCTGTCTTGGGGTGCCTGGGTGGCTCAGTGGGTTAAAGCCTCTGCCTTCGGCTCAAGTCATGCCCCACATCAGGCTCTCTGCTCAGTGGGGAGCCTGCTTCCCTTCCTCTCTCTCTGCCTGCTTCTCTGCCTACTTGTGATCTCTCTCTGTCAAATAAATAAATAAAATCTTTAAACTAGACTATCTTCATTGGAGCCCCCTCCTTACTCAGCCTAGTTAATGACAGACCTTAGGGGCTGTGTAATGTCTTACTACAATTCTTTCCTTGATCATCTGGGACCAAGAAACATGTTAGGCCTGATACTAACCTACCTTGATTATTTTGATCTCCTTCCTCCCCCGAGTTTTTCTGTGATTCTGTCTCTGTCTTTTTCCCCCCATTTTTCTTTCTACTTCCGACTCCTGATCATTTTTCCTTCTCCCTTACCCATCTTTTCTCCCACCCTCCACTTTCTTCCTTCTTCCTGCTCTCCTCATACTTCCCTTTCTTATCCTTTCCCCTCCATAGCTAGTTTTTCCTTCCCTCTCTTGGGTCCTTCTCTTCTTGGTTAGGCTTTCTTCTCTTTTCCTTTTAGAATTGTTGGTTAAGGGTTGCCTGGCTGGCTCAGTCGGTGGAACATGGGACTCGTGATCTTGGCGTTGCATGTTTGAGCCCTGTGTTAGGTGTAGAGATTACTTACAAATAAAATCTTAAAAAAGAAATACAGGAAATAGAATTGTTGGTTAAGCTTTCTCATTATTAATAGGTTCGTAGGGACCTTTGTTATGGTGTTTGTGAGGTCCAAACACCGTGTTTCCTACCTAACTCCCTTACGTTTAGCTTTCATCTACAAATTCTGTCTTCCCCAAGTGCCAGTCTCTTTCCTTACTTCTGCTGTGTCTTGCTTTGGACCTACCAATAAGCAATCTTTCTTCCAGGATTTGACCCCCTCTTCCTTTGCAGAGGGGAGGAGGCAGCGGTAGGCAGTAGGGAGTAAGCAAGATGAGAAGTGGAGAGCTTGAAGACTAGAGTGGGAGAAGAGCAAGGTGTCCATTGGGGCTGGGCAGAAGCCCAAACCGTCTTTTGTGACAAGTGACTGGGAACAAAAGCCCTATGCAGCTTTGAGGCATTGCTTACCTGGAGGAAAAGAGGTGACTTGTGAGCCTATGAAAGAAGAGGGGATAGTAGAGATGGGGTAGAGGGAGAGAAGGTGGAGTCCTGGGGGAGAAGAACAGTGATCTTTGGAAGAAGAGGGTGGACTGGGCAAGATAGGTGTTACTTGGGTAGAGGTAGGTGTGGTGGGAAAGACTACAGTCTGGAAAAGAGGACCATATAGGCTAATTTCTTTACCTCCGAAGGCTGGCTTTTTGGACTGGTTTGTTTCTATTCAACTAACTTTTCTTGAGTAGCGTTCTCAAAGTGGGAGAATGAGAAGGGAAACAGAGATAAGACAAGGTTGCTGTTTTCCTGGCACTCACTGTCTACACTGTAATGTGGATGCACATGTATACAAAAAGCTTTGAATATGACATCTGTCATCATCACACATTCTCTGGATCACCTGTTCTGTGTTAGTTATGGTGCCAGGTGCTGGGGATACAAAGATGGAAACTGGACTCAGTTGCTACCCTCTGTTGTGAGTCAAGGAGTACAGACATCTGTAACCTCATATGTTAATGTATATGTGATAGAGGCACAAGGGGCTATGATAACACAGGGGGAAACTTTAATCAGCAAGTCAGTGGGTGAGCTGGTGCCTAAATTCAAGTCTTCTCTAAAGATGGTATCTGTTCTCTTATGCCATGGACTCTTCTGACCCTGTGAATGCATATAGTACACAGAGAGTTTTCTTACATTTTTCATCCACATGTGGGGCTGGACTCAAGGTATTACTGAGATGAAAAAAAAGCAGTTCCATGTGGTAGGTCACTGTGCCATGGCCAAACACTCATTACCTTGAAAGGGAAACTGATTTGGTCCCTGTTAATTTCTCCTGGCTCTAGGTCACTTGGGTGAGTTTCCTCTATAAGTCATTTACTCTCTTCTTCCTTTTCCACACCCCTCTATTTTCTTAAATTCAATTTCTGGTAGGCTAAAATCCAGATGGAGCTAGGCTAGACATTTCACTTCCACTGGCCTCTGTAAAATAGGGATTTAACACCTCATAGGGTTGATGAAGATCAAATGAAATAATGAATGTGTGAAACTAATTTGTAAACTGTGAAGTGCTCTACAGATGTTACCGTGGTTGTTCCTGAATGCATTTTCAGCCATGAAAAATGCCAGATGCTGTAGCATAAAAGAAATGCCTAGGGGGTGCCTGGGTGGTTCAGTTGGTTAAGTGGTTGCCTTCTGCTCAGGTCATGATCTCAGGGTCCTGGGATCAAGCCCTGCAATGGGCTCCCTGCTCAGTGGGAAGTCTGCTTCTCCCTCTGCCTCTCCAACTTGCTCTTGCTCACTTGCTCTGTCTCAAATTAAAAAAAAAAATCATAAAAAAGAAAAAGGAAATGCCTAGGGTTACTCACTAACTGGTTTAAAACGGAGCCTCAATCCTTAATAATGAAGGAAAAGGAGGGAGTTAGAACAAGGATGATTTAGAGACTAGTAATTGAACCCCGTGTTAAAAACTGAGTTCAAGAGATATAGTGATTTCTTTTAGGTCAAACAAATAGTAGGTGGCAAGTATGAAAGATATTATTTTTGGTGGCACCTTGTGATACAGGGGGGGAAAAAAGGAAGAAGAAAAGGAAGGAGGGGGAGGGATTTAAAAGCATACTGACCTCAGTTCAGATTTTGGTTCCATAACCTACTAGCTCCTTGGTTTTTTATCTTTCTAAACTTCATATATAAAATAGAATATATTTACACCTACTTTGAAGAGTTTTTTTTTTTAATTTATTTATTTGTCAGAGAGAGAGGGAGAGAGAGAGAGCGAGCACAGGCAGACAGAGTGGCAGGCAGAGGCAGAGGGAGAAGCAAGCTCCCTGCCGAGCAAGGAGCCCGATGTGGGACTCGATCCTAGGACGCTGGGATCATGACCTGAGCCGAAGGCAGCCGCTTAACCAACTGAGCCACCCAGGCGTCCCTGAAGAGTTATTTTAAAGCTTAAAAATAATTATATAAAAATTTATCTAGTAGGCACTTAATAGCTATTTTTGCAAAAATAAACTCTTAAATTATCTTCTAAAGAAAGTCTTCCTCGACTCCTAGGCTATTAAGGGCCCCTCTTTGTGATTCATGAAACACTCATGTTCTTCCTCTCACCACTCACAGTTGTATTTACTGTGTCATACCGTCATTGTGGTTTATGGATCACCTATCCCATTAGTATGTGACTTTTTGAGGCTAGAGACAGGGTCTAGTAAATCTTGGTATGTCCTCATGCTGAGCCCCCTTTCGTTGCTAGGTATAGACTGGTAAACACAAAGAACTTAGTTGCTTCTTTGTGAAGCTTACTGTTTATGCTGGAGACGTATAATAAATAAGCAAAAATATTTCATGATAGATGCTGTGAAAACCAAGAGTTTCATTTGTTCATTGTAGGTTTAGGTACTTAGAAGAAATGCAGGCAAAATTATCTAACAGATGATTATTAGTCTGAAAGAACTTTTGGGCTAAAGGTAAAAACTTGGGTACCATCAACATATAGGTAATAAGTAAAGGTATAGGAATGGATGAAATTATCTAGACAAGAGTGTAGCGTATGAGGAAAGGAAGTTCTTAGCCTTGGACATGTCAAGGATAGCTAGGAAGAGTCTGCAAAGGAGTCAGGAATATACAGAAAGATAAAAGGAAAGCCAGGTGAATGCTGCAGAGAGATTAGATAAGGTGAGGACAGAATAGTAACCATTTGATTTGTCAACATGGAGATGGTTGGTTGTCCTGACAAGACTACTTTTGGTGAAATAGAGGGTATTACTTAGTGAACCAAAGGGGAGGAAGTGGAGATAGTGTAAATAGACACTTCTTCTGAAAAGCTTTGCTATGAAGGGAAACAAATGTGTTTTGAGGAACATGTTGGTGTCAAGGGAGGGGTGTATGTGTATGTGTGTCTTTGAATAGGAGACACTATAGCATGTTTATTTTCACTCAGTATTTACAAATCAGGCCAAAAATTTAGAGATCATCTTCATTTTTTTCCTTTACACTGTACATCCAATCTCTAAATAAGCTATTTGGTTCCACCTTAAAAATACCTACCTTTGCTGTACTACAGTATACCTACTGCAGTCCTGTCAAGCTACCACCAGTTCCCACCTCAATTAACGTAATAGTTTCTTAATGGTCTCTTCACTTTTCCTTTGCTCCCCTGCAGTCTGTTCTCTGTAGCCAGAGTGGTCCATTTAAAACATAAATCAGATCACTACTCAAAATTCTTCAGTGTCTTCCCATGCTTGATACAATATCCAAATTACTGTGGCCTGTAAAGTCCTATATAGTCTGACCTCTGGCTGCACCTCTAATGTAATTTTTCTGCCATGTTTCTCCTTGTTCACTAAACTTTGGTCTTGTCCTTTTTGCTACTCTACATGCCCCAAAATATTTTCATTTCGGACATTTGTACTTACTGCTCCCTCTGCTTAAAATGCTTCCACATGTTACTTTGATTAGTTGTCTCATTTCATTCAGGTCTTAAGTGTCTTTTCCTCAAAGAAGCCTGTCCTGGTCATCTTGTCTTATATATCACCCATCTCTGGCCTCCCCCCACCAGAGTCACATGCACTACTCTTTATTTTCATTATGGTCTTGACATTATATATTTACTTACTTCTTCGTCTGCTTCTCTTACTAGTCCATAAAATCCACGAACACAGGGACATTGTCTTATTCAGCTAGATTAGTACTGGTACATTGTAGGTGCTCAATAAATACATATTGAATGACTGAATAGAATTAAGAGAGAGAGAGACTGAGAGGGAGTGGGAGAGATTGAGTGATAGATTGGTTCATTAGTATAGCTAAAAGAGAGCATTCCAGGTGAGAGGGAGTGCAAGTTGAGGGAGAAGGAATGGCTTTTGATGGGAGTAGGAATACCTCCTTCATTGTAAATGGGTGGTACAGGAGCAGGGAGGCATATGGATTTGGGAGTGGGAAGATGGAGTACTCCTGCAAGGATTTCTGTTTTCTTACAGAAGGTGAGTTCATCAGCGAAGGTGAAGGGGTGAGTGGGAAGCCTAACTGAATCCCCATTTGAGGCAAGGTAATCTTTTGCAGGAAGGTATTAATAATTTTCAAGTGAACTTCAAGAGACTATGGACTCTGAAAAATAACCTGAGGGTTTTGAAGGGGCGGGGGGGTGGGAGGTTGGGGGAGCCTGGTGATGGGTATTGTGGAGGGCACGCATTGCATGGAGCACTGGGTGTGGTATAAAACTATGAATTCTGTTAGCTGAAAAGAAATTTAAAAAACTTAAAAAAAATAAATTAAAAAAAATAATTTTCAAGTGAAAGCAGTCAGTTAGGTAATATTCTTTAGGATATTCAGCTGCTTCAGTACAGAGACAGTTGGGGGAGAGTGGGAGTTCAGCTATCCCCAAGCTGGGATTTTGCCAGTTGCATTTTGTAAAGGGAGAGAAGACAAGGCGGTTGATTGTTTTGTGTGTGTGTGTGTGTGTGTGTGTGTGTGTTGTTGTTGTTTTTATTTATCAGATTTGTTTAGATTGATCAGATTTGTTTAAAGTATATGTGTACAGTGAAAGCCTGTTACAAACTGTCTTATTGTCTTACACATTTTACTGAGAATCAGTTATCCATTGCTTGTAATTAATATCTTAAGTCTTAGTTCATTGGCCTCTACCCCAGCATTAACAGGCTCCTGTGGTAATATGACTGTGATAGCATTGTGAACTTTCAGCACATTGTAGTGTGTCTATTGGAGAGCAAATTCTAATTCCCCTTACTTTTTTTTTTTTTTTGTGGTAAAATATGCATAACATAAAACTTACCATCTTAACTATTTAAGTGTGTGGGTTAGTGGCATTACATACATTATTAACATTAGTATGCAACCATCAGCACTATTCATCTTATAAGTCTTCATCTTATAAAACTGAAATTCTGTGCCTATTAAACAATAACTCCCTATTCTCCGTTCCTACCAGCCCCTGGTAGCCACCATTTTACTTTTTGTCTTTATGATTTTGACTACTCTAAGTACCTCATATTAGTGGAATCATATGGTATTTGTCTTTTTCTGATTGGTTTATTTCACTTAGAATAATGTTCTCAGGGTTCATTCATGTTGTAGCATATTACAAAATTGCTGTCTTTTTCTGAATAATATTTGATTGTATGTGTATATTATATTTTGCTGATCTACTCATCTGTTAAAGAATACTTGTATCACTTCCACATTTTAGCTGTTGTGAATAATGCTGTTATGGGCATCAGTGTGCAAGTATATATTTGAGACCCTGTTTTGAATATTTTTGTGTATATGTATCCAGAAGTGGAATTGCTGCATTTTATGGTAATTCTATTTTTAATTTTTTGACGAAATGCTATAATGTTTCCCACAGTGGCTGCACCAACTAACATTCCCACCAGCAATGTGCAGGGTTTCAATTTCTCCACATCCTCACCAACACTTTTTGGTTTCTCTTTTTTTGATAGTTGCCATTCTAATGGTGCAGGGTGTTATCTCGCTGTAGTTTTGACTTGCATTTCCCTAATGATTAGTGATTATAAGCACATGTGATTAGTAATTATAAGCACATTAGAACTTCTTTTCATGTGCTTATTGGCCATTCGTACCTCTTCTCTGAAGAAATATCTCTTCAAGTCCTTTGCCCATTTTTTAATTGAGTCATTTGGTTTTTTGTTGTTGGATTTTAGAGGATTGATGGCTTGTGATGTTTGAATGATTTAGACGGGCTATAGTTAAGGAAAAAGAGAGGTGTAGATAGGAGGTACTAATGGATAGTGGATTAGAGCTCAAAATAAAGTCTAGGAATTATAGTAGAAGTTCTTGAGCAAGTGAGCTGTATGGATAGAACGTTGTGTTGGAGTATATAGGATTCATTCCAGGTACTGGAGTTAATACATATTTTGGTGATAAGGTTCAGGGTGTGATTATGGGAGTATTGGCCAATTTGGACTAGAGGTCAACAATTGAAAGGGCCAGTTTGTTGGAACGGTCATCATTGTTGGCAGGGTGTAGAGGCCATCTAGAATGATAACTGGGGAGGTACAGAAGAAGACTAATCTAGGAACTAAAGTCTTTGAGTGAGGTGACTAGGAATGGGGTACTGGGCAGCAAGGATAAGGCAGTGTGGGAAATCACAGGAAATGTTCGGACAGAGATTGACTAGAAGGTCAATCCATTCAGGAGACA
>PISX010018953.1:0-39312 GCA_004024625.1 Mellivora capensis
TCATGCTTAGTGAAATAAGTCAATCAGAGAAAGACAACTATCATATGATATCCCTGATATGAGGAAGTGGAGATGCAACATGGGGGACTGGGGGGGGCAGAAAAAGAAGAAAAGAAACAAGATGGGATTGGGAGGGAGACAAACCATAAGTGACTCTTAATCTCACAAAACAAACTGAGGGTTGCTGGGGGGAGGGGGTCAGGAAAGGTGGGTGGGGTATTGGACATTGGGGAGGGTATGTGCTATGGTTAGTGCTGTGAAGTGTGTAAACCTGGCAATTCACAGACATGTACCCCTGGGGATAAAAATTTGTTTATAAAAAATAAAAATTAAACACACACACACACACACACACACACACACACACACACACAAAACAAATAGTGTTGGGAAAACTGGATGGCAACATGTAAAAGAATGAGCCTGGACCACTTTCTTACACCATACACAGAAATAAATTTAAAATAGATTAAAGACCTAAATGTGATACCAGAAACCATAAAAACCCTGAAGAGAACCCAGGCAGTAATTTCTTTGACTTCACCTCAGCAACTTCTTTCCAGATAGGTCTCCTGAAGCAAGGGAAATAAAAACAACAATAATCTATCGGGATTAAAATAAAAAGCTTCTGCACAGGAAAGGAAACAATCAATAAAACTAAAAGGCAACCTGTGGAATGGGAGAACATACTTGCAAATGAAATATCTGCTAAAGGGTTAGTATCCAAAATATACAAAGAACTTATAAAACTCAACATACAAAAAATAAAATAATCCAATTAAAAATGGGCAGAAGACATAAATAGACATTTCCCCAAAGAAGACACCCAGATGGCAGGAGACACAGGAAAAGATGCTCAACCTCACTCATCAGTCAGGGAAATATGCCAAAACTACAATGAAGTATCACCTCACATCTGTCAGAATGGCTAACATCAATAGCACTAGAAACAACAGATATTGGCGAGGATGTGTAGGAAAAGGAACCCTCATGCACTGTTGGTGGGAAGGCAAACTGGCGTGGCCACTGTGGAAAACAATATGGAGGTTCCTCGTAGTTAAAAATAGAAGTACCCTACCATTCAGCAATCATACTACTGGATATTTATCTGAAGAATACAAAAACACTAATCTATAGTGATAAATGTACCCTAATGTTTATAGCAGCATTATTTACAGTAACCAAATTATGGAAGCCTCCCAGGTGTCCATTAATTGATGAATGGATAAAGAAGATGTGGTATATATATACAATGGAATATTATTCAGCCATAAAAACTAAAGAAATCTTGCCACTTGCAATAACATGGATGGAGCTAGAGAGTATTATGCTAAGTGAAATAGGTCAAAGAAAAACAAATACCGTATGATTTTACTCATATGTGGAATTTAAGAAACAAAACAAATGAGCAAAGGGAAAACAGAGAGAGATAGAGAGAGAGAGCGAGAGACAAACCAAGAAATGGACTCTTAATTATAGAGAATAAGGGGATCACTACTAGTGGGGAGTTGGGGGGATGGCACGGGTTAAGTAGGTTATGGCAATTAAGGAGTGCACTTGTCATGATGAATACTGGGTGGTGTATGGAATTGTTGAATCACTATATCATATACCTGAAACTAGCACTTAATGTTAACTAACTGGAATGAAAATAAAAACTTAAAAAAAAATAGAACATAATTGGCAAAGACACAAATAAATGTAAAGATAATCCATGTTCATGGGTTAGAAAAGCTAGTATTATTTAAATATGCATAACTATCCAAAGTTATCTTCAGTTTCAGTTCAATCACTATCAAAATCTCAATGGCATTTTTTCACAGAAATAGTAAAAATAATCATAAAATTTGTTTAGAAGACCAAAATATCCTAAACATCCAAAGTAAAAAACAGAGGTGGAGTCATTTTACTTCCTGTATATTACAAAGCCATAGTAATCAAAACAGTATGATACTTGCATAAAAATAGATACATAGATCAATGGACTAGAATAGAGATTCCAGTATAAACCCATGTATATATGGTCAACTAAACTTTGACAAGGGCTCCAAGACACACAATGGGAAAAGGATAGTTTCCTCAAGAAATTTTGCTGGAGGGGGGGCCTGGGTGGCTCAGCCATTAAGGGTCTCCCTTCAGCTCAGGTCATGATCTCAGGGTCCTGGGATTGAGCCCCGTATTGGGCTTCCTGCTCAGCGGAAAGCATGCTTCTCCCTCTCACACTCCCCTTGCTTGTTTTCCCTCTCTCGCTCTGTCTCTCTTTGTCAAATAAATAAATAAAATCTTTAAAAAAAAAAAAAAAAGAAAGAAATTTTGCTGGGAAAACTGGATATCCACAGGCAAAAGAATGAAACTGGACTCCTACCTTACACCACTTAATTATACTGACATGGATTAAAGATTTACGTGTAAGACCTGAAATTATAAAACTCCTAGATAAAGCATAGATAAAATGTTTCTTGATACCAGTGCCTTGGTAATGATTTTTTTTATATCACACAATAAGCACAGGCAATAAAAGTAGGGCTACATCAGTCTAAAAAGCTTTTGTAGAGCAAAGGAAATAACAAAATAAAAACACATCATATGACTTGAAGACAGTATTTATAAACCATATATCTGACAAGAGGTTAATATCCAAAACATAAGGACCTTATACAACTCCATAGCAAAATAACAAATACTCTGATTTAAAAAGGGCAATGGAGGGGCACCTGGGTGTCTCAATTATTTAAGTGTTAGACTCTTGATTTTGGCTCAGTTCATGATCTCAGAGTCCTGAGTTCAAGACCTGTGTGGTGTTCCCCACTCAGCAGGGAGTCTGCTTGAGATTCTCTCTCCTTCTCCTTCTGCCCCTCCCCCTGCTCTCTCTCACTCGTGCTCTCTCTCTTTCTCAAATAAATAAATAAAATCCTTTTTTATTTATTTTTTTTTAAGATTTTATTTATTTGACAGAGAGAGATCACAAGTAGGCAGAGAAGCAGGCAGAGAGAGAAGGGGAAGCAGGCTCCCCACTGAGCAGAGAGCCCGATGTGGGGCTTGATCCCAGGACCCTGAGATCACGACCCGAGCTAAAGGCAGAGGCTTTAACCCACTGAGCCACCCAGGTGCCCCTAAAATCCTTTTTTAAAGGCCAATTGACCTAAATAAGCATTTTTCTATAGAAGACATACAAATGGTAAACAAGGACGTGAAAAGATGCTCAACATTACTAATCACCACGGAAATGCAAATCAAACCAAATGAAATATGACCTCATGTCTTTTAGGATGGCTTTTACCAAAAATATAACAGATAACAGTTGTTGGTGGAAATACGGAGAAATCAGATCCCTTGTACGCTGTTGGTGGAAATGTAAATTCATATAGCCATTATGGAAAACAGTATAGAGATTCCTCAGAAAAGTAAAAATAGAACTACCGTATGGTCTAGCAATCCCACTTCTGGGTATACATCCAAAAGAAATTGAATTAGTATCTTTTTTTTTAAGATTTTATTTATTTAGGGGCACCTGGGTGGTTCAGTGGGTTAAGCCTCTGCCTTCGGCTCAGGTCATGATCCTGGGTCCTGGGATCGAGCCCCGCATCGGGCTCTCTGCTCAGCAGGGAGCCTGCTTCCTCCTCTCTCTCTCTGCCTGCCTCTCTGCCTGCTTGTGATCTCTGTCTGTCAAATAAATAAATAAATAATTATAAATTATAATTATAATATAAAAAATAATTATATGATATGATATATTATAATATAATATATATTATAATATATAATTATAATATATTATATAATATAATAATAAAATATAATTATAAAAAATAATTATAAATAAATAATAAATAAATAAATAATTTTATTTATTTATTTGACAAAGATCACAAGCAGGCTGAGAGGCAGGCAGAGAGAGAGATGGAAGCAGGCTCCCTGCTGAGCAGAGAGCCTGATGTGGGGCTCGATCTCGTTACCCTAGGATCATGACCTGAGCCGAAGGCAGAGGCTTTAACCCACTGAGCCACCCAGGTGCCCCTAAATTAGTATCTTGAAGAGATATCTGCTCTTCCCTATTCACTACAGTGTATTCTCAAGAGTTAAGATATGGAAATGATTTAAGTGTCCATCAATGAATGAATGGATAAAAATGAAGTGTGTGTGCACATGCACAAACACACACAATATGGAATATTACTTAGCCCTAAAAAGGAAAGAAATACTGCCATTTGCTACAACACTGATGAACCTAGAGGATACTATGCTAAGTGAAATTAAATGCTGTTTGGCCTCATTTACTTATGGAATCTAATGGGAAAAAAACTTATAGAGACAGATAGTAGATGTATGGTTACAAGGGCCTTACGGATGGAGTAGATGCAGTCATGCTTATCAAGGGGTACAACATTTCAGTTTTAAATGACAATGCCCCAGGAATATAATGTACATGTTATAATGTACATGATGACTACAGTTTATAAAACCGTATTGTGTATGTGAAATTTGCTAAGAGAGTAGACCTTAAGTGATATTACCATACATAAAAAAGGTAACTATGGAAAGATGGCAGAGGAGTAGCAGACTGAGATGACATCAGGTCACAGGAGTTCAGCTAGATAGTTATCAAACCATTCCAAACACCTACAAATCCAACAGGAGATCAAGAGAAGAAGAGCAGCAATTCTAGAAACAGAAAATAAACTACTTTCTGAAAGTTTATCTTACCAATAACTTTGAAAAAATCTTTATAAACTTTCATTATTATAGTCATATTTTATCCTTCATTGTATCTAACTTTATTTTTTGTATACATATAGTGTTTTTTCATCTAAAAATTTTTGGGATACAATTTCTTCTAATAGATCAAAATATACCCTAAATCTAGCACAGGGCTTTGTTCTAGTCTCCAGCCTAAGCAAATTCTCTCTAATTTCTTTTTCTTCCTTTTTCCAACCAACATATCAATTCCTTTTTTAGAATTTTTTTTAAATTTTCATCTTTATAGTCATATTCCATCCCTTCATCATGTTTACCCTTATTTTTCTATATATATAGGTTTTTCTTACTTTAAAATTTTGGGAGGTAGTTTCTTCTAAGAGACCAAAATACACCCAAACTCAACAGAGTGGCTCTCTTCTATTCATCAGTCTAATATATATATTATTTTTAATTTTTTAAAAAAAATTTTTAACTTCTCTTTACCCCCACACTTCTCCCCCCGATTTGGAGTCTCTTCTGATTTGGTTAGCGTACATTTTTCTGGGGTCTTTGCCGCCCTTTTACTATTTTATTCTCTCATTCATATATTCTTATCTGGGCGGAAAAACTCACCACAAAAAAGAACAAGAGGTAGAACTGAAGGCTAGGGACCTAATCAATACAGACATTGGTAATATGACAAATCTAGAGTTCAGAATGACGATTCTCAAGGTGCTAGCTGGGCTCAAAAAAGGCATGGAAGATATTAGAGAAACACTGTCTCGAAAAATAAAAGCCCTTTCTGGAGAAATAAAAGAACTAAAATCTAAACAAGCTGAAATCAAAAAAACTATTAATGAGGTGATATCAAAAATGGAGGCTCTTACTGCCAGGATAAAAGAGGCAGAAGAGAGAATTAGTGATACAGAAGACCAAATGATGGAGAATAAAGAAGCAGAGCAAAAGAGAGATAAACAACTACTGGACCACGAGGGGAGAATTCGAGAGATAAGTGATACCATAAGACAAAACAATATTATAATAATTGGGATTCTAGAAGAAGAAGGGATGGGGCAGAAGGTATATTGGAGTGAATTATTGTAGAGAATTTCCCTAATATGGCAAAGGGAACAAGCATCAAAATCCAGGAGGCACAGAGAACCCCCCTCAAAATCAATGAAAATAGGTCCACCCCCTGTCATCTAATAGTAAAACAAGCCTTAATGACAAAGAGAAAATCCTGAAAGCAGCCCAGGACAAGAAGTCTGTGACATACAATGGTAAAAGTATTAGATTGGCAGCAGACTTATCCACAGAGACCTGGCAGGCCAGAAAGAACTGGCATGATATATTCAGAGCACTGAATGAGAAAAACATGCAGCCGAGAATACCACATCCAGTTAGGCTATCATTGAAAATAGGAGAGATGAAAGCTTCCAGGACAAACAAAAACTAAAAGAATTTGTAAACAACAAACCAGCCCTACAGGAAATATTGAAAGGGGTCCTCTAAATAAAGAGAGAGCCTAAAAGTAGTAGACCAGAAAGGAACAGAGACAATATACAGTAATAGTCACCTTATAGGCAATACAATGGCAGTAAATTCATATCTTTCAATAGTTACCCTGAATATAAATGGGCCAAAAGACACAGGATGTCAGAATGGATAAAAAAACAAAACCCATCAATATGCTGTCTACAGGAAACTCATTTTAGACCCAAAGACAACTCCAGATTGAAAGTGAGGGGGTGGAAAACAATTTACCATGCTAATGGACATCGAAAGAAATCTGGGGTGGTAATCCTTATATCAGATAAATTGGATTTTAAGCCAAAGACTATAATAAGAGATGAGTAAGGACACTATATCATACTCAAAGGGTCTGTCCAATAAGAAGATCTAACGATTTTAAATATCTATGCCCCTAACATGGGAGCAGCCATCTATATAAACCAATTAATAACAAAATCAAAGAAACACATCGATAATAATACAATAGCAGTAGGGGACTTTAACACCCCCCCTCACTAAAATGGACAGGTCATCAAAGCAAAAGGTCAACAAGGAAATAAAGGCCTTAAATGACACACTGGACTAGATCGACATCACAAATATATTCAGAATGTTCCATCCCAAAGCAACAGAATACACATTCTTCTCTAGTGCACATGGAACATTCTCCAGAATAGATCACATCCTGGGTCACAAATCAAGTCTCAACTGGTACCAAAAGATTGGGATCATTCCCTGCATATTTTCAGACCACAATGCTCTGAAGCTAGAACTCAATCATAAGAGGAAATTTGGAAAGAACTCAAATACATGGAGGCTAAAGAACATCCTACTAAATAATGAAAGGGTCAACCAGGAAATTAAAGAAGAATTGAAAAAATTCATGGAAACAAATGATAACGAAAACACAACCGTTCAAAATCTGTGGGACACAGCAAAGGCAGACCTGAGAGGAAAATGTATACTGATACAAGCCTTCCTCAAGAAAGAAGAAAGGTCTCAAGTACACAAACTAACCCTGCACCTAAAGGAGCTGGAGAAAGAACAGCAACGAAAGCCTAAACCCAGCAGGAGAAGAGAAATAATAAAGAGCAGAGCAGAAATCAATGAAATAGAAACAAACAAACAAAAAAAATAGAACAAATCAATGAAACTAGGAGCTGGTTCTTTGAAAGAATTAATAAGATTGATAAACCCCTGGCCAGACTTCTCAAAAAGAAAAGAGAAAGGACGCAAATAAATAAAATCATGAATGGAAGAGGAGCGATCACAAACAACACCAAAGAAATACAAACAATTATAAGAACATATTATGAGCAACTATACGCCAGCAAATTTGACAATCTGGAAGAAATGGATGCATTCCTGGAGACATATAAACTACCACAACTGAACCATGAAGAAATAGAAAAACTGAACAGACCCATAACCAGTAAGGAGATTGAAGCAGTCATCAAATATCTCCCAACAAACAAGAGCCCAGGGCCAGATGGCTTCCCAGGGGAATTCTACCAAGGATTTAAAGAAGAATTAATTCCTATTTTCCTGAAACTGTTCCAAAAAATAGAAATGGAAGGAAAACTTCCAAACTCATTTTTGAGGCCAGCATTACCTTGATCCCAAAACCAGACAAAGATCCCATCAAAAAAGAGGATTACAGACCAATATCCTTGATGAACATAGATGCTAAAATTCTCACCAAAATACTAGCCAATAGGATCCAACAGTACATTAAAAGGATTATTCTCCATGACCAAGTGGGATTTATTCCAGGGCTGCAAGGTTGGTTCAACATCCACAAATCAATCAATGTGATACAACACATTAATAAAAGAAAGAACAAGAACCATATGATACTCTCAATAGATGCTGAAAAAGCATTTGACAAAGTACAGCATCCTTTCTTGATCAAAACTCTTCAAAGTGTAGGGATAGAGGGTACATACCTCAATATCATTAAAGCCATCTATGAAAAGTCCACAGCAAATATCATTCTCAATGGAGAAAAACTGAGAGCTTTTTCACTAAGGTCAGGAACATGGCCGGGATGTCCGCTATCACCACTGCTATTCAACATAGTACTAGAAGTCCTAGCCTCAGCAATCAGACAACAAAAAGAAATTAAAGGCATCCAAAGCAGCAAAGAAGTCAAACTATCACTCTTTGCAGATATGATACTTTATGTGGAAAACCCAAAAGACTCCACTCCAAATCTGCTAGAACTTGTACAGGAATTCACTAAAGTGTTGGGATGTAAAATCAATGCACAGAAATCAGTTGCATTTCTATACACCAACAGCAAGACAGAAGAAAGAGAAATTAAGGAGTTGATCACATTTAAAATTGCACCCAAAACAATAAGATACCTAGGAAAAAATCTAACCAAGGAGGCAAAGAATCTGTACTCAGAAAACTATAAAGTACTCATGAAAGAAATTGAGGAAGACACAAAGAAATGGAAAAATGCCCCATATTCATGGATTGGAAGAACAAATATTGTGAAAATGTCTATGCTACCTAAAGCAATCTACATGTTTAATACAATCCCTATCAAAATACCATCCTCTTTTTTTTGTTTTCAAAAAAATGGAACAAATAATTCTAAAATTTATATGGAACCAGAAAAGACCTCGAATAGCCAGAGGAATGTTGAAAAAGAAAGCCAAAGTTGGTGGCATCACAATTCCAGACTTCAAGCTCTATTACAAAGCTGTCATCATCAGGACAGTATGGTACTGGACAAAAACAGACACATAGATCAATGGAACAGAAGAGAGAGCCCAGAAATAGACCCTCAACTCTATGGTCAACTAATCTTCAACAAAGCAGGAAAGAATGTCCAATGGAAAAAAGACCACCTCTTCAACAAATGGTGTTGGGAAAATTGGACAACCACATACAGAAAAATGAAATTGGACCATTTCCTTACACCACACATGAAAATAGACTCAAAATGGATGAAGGACCTCAATGTGAGAAAGGAATCCATCAAAATCCTTGAGGAGAACGCAGGCAGCAACCTCTTGGACCTCAGCTGCAGTGACATCTTCCTAGGAACATCGCCAAAGGCAAGGGAAGCAAGGGCAAAAATGAACTATTGGGATTTCATCAAGATCAAAAGCTTTTGCACAGCAAAGGAAACAGTTAACAAAACCAAAAGACAACTGACAGAATGGGAGAAGATATTTGCAAATGACATATCAGATAAAGGGCTAGTATCTAAAATCTATAAAGAGCTTATCAAACTCAACACCCAAAGAACAAATAATCCAATCAAGAGATGGGCAGAGGACATGAACAGACATATCTGATAACATATTTTATTTAATCCAATACACCTGAAATATTATCAATATATAATCATGTTTATTTTTAAAATATTAAGTTAACAATAATGCTAATTACTGAAGCCTTTGGGACCACTAAATTCTTATTTAAAGAAACAAATAAAGATCATAAAAACTAAAATCCATCTTCAATTTTTCTTCTAGGACAGCAAGATTTCAAAATCCAAAGAAAAATATGCATGAATTGACCAATGTGGGATGTCTATATCAACTAGTAAACAATGCTTAATAAACTACAGGTATAAAATGTATGGAAAATTCAGTTAAAATTTTTCAGATACGTTGAAGCCCAAGTAATCATTTGTTAGCAAATATTGCAAGCCTTGAACTCAAAGACTATGTTAAAAGGCCTTTTTAAAAATGACATTTTAAAATTACTTACAGTGAAAAATATTTAAAGTTATAAACTGTATCCATGTAAAGTTATATATTATATCCATGGATTTAGTAACTAAAAACATTTTTAGTGGTCTCTTTCTATAGATATGATCACAGACATCCAATTACCTAGGAGGCAGAAAATATCTTATTTCTAATTGTTCAATAAATAAAACATTTACTTTATTTAATTCTAAATTGTTTCTAGGATTGTGAAACTGTTTATTAATATATTAATTAATTTTTAATATCCCAGAATATAGTTCTATTTTACCTAAATATAAAAGTAACAAGAAAGGCAGGTAGTATTAATGAGCAGTCTATGTTAGCTTCCATAAAAGGGATGAAATGTTTCTAACTACTATTCACAATATGTTGAAACTGATAAGGAAACTAAATTATTAACACACGTTGAAAGAGTGAACACATTTTTCAATAAATATCTAATATAGTCCTCTATCAAAAATGAATAATTTTATTGGGTCTGTTAACAAATGCTTCAGTATTTAAAGATAAATGTTCATGAAACAAAAAATAGCAAATTGATTGTTACTAAAATGTCTCAAATTACAACAAAAAGACAAGATGTTATATTGATATTTTAATCAATAAAAAACAGGCATACAGGGGCACCTGGGTGGCTCAATGGGTTAAAGCCTCTGCCTTCGGCTCAGGTCATGATCCCAGGGTCCTGTGATCGAGCCCCACATCAGGCTCTCTGCTCAGCAGGGAGCCTGCTTCCCTTCCTCTCTCTCTGCCTGCCTCTCCGCCTACTTGTGATCTCTGTCAAATAAATAAATAAAATCTTTAAAAAAAACAGGCATACAGATTATAAAGGAAGTACTAACACCAACTCTATTCATTGACATGATTGTCTATATAGTTAGTCCTAAGGAATCTACAAAAAAACAAACTCTCCAGGAAAAATTTCATTTAGCAAGGTGACAAGATATAAATTCAACACATAAAAATCAATCATATTTTCATAAATTACTAATGAACAATTTGGAAACTGAAATTAAAAACAATACCATTTATAAAAGCTTCAAATACATATAAAGTATGTAGGTGTAATTCTAACAAACTATATGCAGTATAAAATACTCATGAAAAAATAAAGAAAAGCTACATATATGGAGAGACATGTCATATTCATGAATTCGAAGACCCAGCATTACAGCCATGTCAGTCTTCCAAAATTGATCTGTAAGTTTTAATGCAGTTACAATAAAGAGGGCACTTGTTATGATGAGCACTGGGTGTTGTATATAAGTGATGAATCACTGAATTTTACTCCAGAAACTAATATTGCAGTGCATCTTAACTATCAAAATTTAAATTAAAAAAATACTCCAGCAGGATTTTTTGTAGCTATAGATAAGCTGATTCTAAAATTTATACAGAAATGCAAAGGAAATAACATAGCCAAGACAATTTTTAAAAAGAAAAATGAAGCTGAAGGAATTATGTGATTTATTTATTAGAAAAACATATAACATAAATGTTACCATCTTAACCACTTTTAAATGTACACTTTATTTTTTAATAGGATTGTACTATATATTCCTTTTTCTCTTCTCCTTTTTTTTTTTTAGTTCATATGTTGTGGGTATCTTTCCATCTCATACATACAGATCTTTGTTTTTATTTGACAGACAGAGATCACAAACAGGCAGAGAGAGAGAAGGAAGCAGGCTCCCCACTGAGCAGAGAGCCTGATGCGGGGCTCGATCCCAGGACCCTGGGATCATGACCTGGGCCTAAGGCAGAGGCTTTAACCCACTGAGCAACCCAGGCGCCCCAAGTGTACACTTTAGTGTGTAAATTTGTAATGCTAGTGCCTGACATTAAGCTTTTGATTGCCAAGGCATCCATTTTAAAGACATCTGTCGGTCACCTGGGTGGCTCAGTGGGTTATGCCTCTGCCTTCGGTCATGATCTCAGGGTCCTGGGATCGAGTCCTGCATCGGGCTCTCTGCTCAGCAGGGAGCCTGCTTCCCTCTCTTTCTCTCTCTGCCTGCCTCTCTGCCTATTTGTGATCTCTCTCTGTCAAATAAACAAATAAAATCTTTAAAAAAAGATAAAGACATCTGTCTCAAGGAAACATATTGACAACTATACAACTAGATAAAGAGCCAGGCTGCTCTACCCATGAAGTTCCCATTTTAGAAAGCCCTGATTGACTTAGGTAACTGACCACTTGAGTGACCCTACATTTCCCTTCCCATGTTTTAATTCCCAATTTTATGTTTTAAATTCACCAATACAGAGTGAACCCATGAAATGCTAGGCACCCCACTTTCAGCCCCAATAACTGGGGAACCCCAGGTCCGTGTTCTCTTTTTTACCTGCAGCATTGCTGTGCGGCCTCTGGTGTGCCATGTACTCTCCAGGTCTTAATGAGTAAAGAATGTTTTTTCAAAGTTCCCTGATGGTTGTTCTGAAGTGCATCCTGCAATCATAAGAACCACAAGGGCTGGTCCAGCCACAGTACTGACTCTGTTTGGGGGAAATTCTTGTAGAGCTCACCACAAGTTTTATGGGCCCAGGTGAGTGCCCCCAGGGATTCCTAATTGACAGCATCACTATTGATAGGCTGAGACTGACAGAACTCTGCCTAGCAGCAGGATTGCAATGATTGCTCTTGTAATTAACTGAAGGAAATGCCCTTTAGCCGCAACTGACTTAATAACTGGTTAATCCAGGTGGGTAACACCATCTGGGAAGGTAGTACTGCTTACTGGTGGTCTCTCACACTGCTATGTGCTTTTGCATATTGCCTCAGCTGTGTGTTGCCTGTGGTATCCATCCTAAAATGTCACCATTGCCATAATAATTCAACAATCTCCCCCAGAGCAGTGTGATCAAAGCCATGTGGACCAATGAGACAATTAGACCACTTAATTGACTATTAATATGTGTGAAGTTCCTCCATGCCTCAAGGCCAAGAAGAGCTAAGAGGTGGGAGAGTGGATCACAAAGCTATTGTCACTGCACAAGGAAAATCTCATGCTAAAGGCATGAGGAATAGATACTACCCTAGGTAAAGGGGAGGGCGATTTCTGCCTGTGACTGCTGAATTGGTGGGTTCAGCAAGGACTATGTGTCAACCCAGAGGAGTGAATTACCCTTACAACAGGAGACCAGTGGCACCATGAAAAGGGAAATGCAGCAGAGACCTAATGTCTCTGCATTGGTGCTTCAAATTCATGCTGTTGTTCTTCATCTCCGGACCTGATGTGATATTATGGGTCCAATCCCTGGTGTGATGTTGTTAAAAAATTAATGGAAAAATATAAAAGTCCTGAACATCTGGTGCCAGCATCTCCTAAGGACCCCAAGGAGGTATGCTAGCTCCTTGATAAATGCAAAACCCCTATGAAGATTCCTGAACATTGCCTAGTGCCTTGGCACACCAACATGTCAAGGCTCCGGTATTATGCTCCAGAGGTATAGGGACTTTTTCCGAAGGCTCTCCATATTGTTGTAGGGAAGGTTGATTCCAGTCCTGAGGAGCTGGATTGGAACACCCTGGAAAGGGAAGTGGCTGCCTATGAAGAAGGCTCACAGGGGCATCATCCACAGATTTTTCTGGTAACACATAAGTTTAAGGTAATAAGAGAGAATCAGAAAGTAGAAACTGAGATGAGAAACTATGCCTTAACTTAAATTTAAAAACCTTTTTAAAAAGATTTCATGCAGTAGGAAGGAAAGAAGGGAACCGATTAACTAATTACAGGTTTTTGGAACAGCCGCTGAATTGTTACTCACAGCTACCAAAATGCTTGAACTGACTAGTATCTCAAAAGACCCTAAAATCTATAACCTTCTCAAAGATACATCTAGGCTCTATGTCCTCTTCCTCTGGGACCACAGATCCTGAATCCCCTTGCCTTTCCTCTGAATGGAGCGGAACCAAGAAACATGCCTCATGAAGCTTCCCTGCTACCAAGGGAAAAGCTGACAGGGTTATCAAGTCCTCTACTGAGGATGAAGAGGGAGGAGGGAATGCAAAGGCTCTAAAGCCATGGATATTCATACCATGACCCTTCCTCTCCTCACATGGATAATATTGCCTGACACCATGCCTGTTTTTCCACCATGATAATCACTGCTAAAATTCACAATGAATGGAACACATTAGGTGAGGTCAGTCTCTTGCTGCACAAAATTTACATGGTCCAATGAATTGTCATTTCCATGACCAAAGTGACCAAACTCACCCCGTCTTTATTTCTAACTCTGAAAAGGCCCCATTTGACTCTGAGTCCAGAGAATTCTTTTTGCAGGGTGCTCCTTGTAATTACAGGGTGGCACTATGACATTTTATTGGGTCATCCAAAACCATCTAAAAGTCACTGGAAAAATAAACTATAGGGACTTCTCAAGATAAAAATCTTCTGCACAGCAAAGGAAACAATCAACAAAACTAAAAGGAAGCCTTCAGATTGGGAGAAGATATTTCCAAATGACATATCTAATGAAGGATTAATATCCAAAATTTATAAAGAACTTATCAAGCTCAACATCCAAAAAACAAATCCAGTTAAAAAATGGACAGAAGACATGAATAGACATTTTTCCAAAGAAGACAGAGGGCTAACAGACATGAAAAGATGCTCAACATCACTCATCATCAGGAAAATACAAATTAAGACCATGATGAGATACCACCATGCACTAGAATAACTGAAATTAACAACACCAGAAACAACAGATGTTGTCAAGTTTGGAGAAAGGGGAACCCTCTTACACCATTAGTGAGAATACAAACTGGTGCAGCCATTCTGGAAAACAGTATGGAGGTTCATCAAAAAGTTAAAAATAGAACTACCCCTGATCCAACAATTGCACTACTAGGTATTACAGAAAGGATACAAAAATACTCATTCAAAGGGATAATATACCCCAATGTTCATGGCTGCAATATCAACAATAGCCAAATAATGGGAAGAGCCCAAATGTGCACTGACTGATAAAGACAAAGAAGATGTGGTGTGTATATATATATATATATATATAATGGAATATTACTCAGCCAAAAAAGGGTGAAATCTTGCCATTTACAACAACATGGGTGGAGCCAGAGTATATCATGCTAAGCGAAATAAGTCAGACAGAGAAAGACATGCCATATGATTTCAGTCATATGTGGAATTTTTTAAAGATTTATTTAATTGAGAGCGAGAGGGAGAGAGCTCAGGGAGAGGTGACAGAGAGAGATGGAGAGAGAGAATCTCAAGCAGATTCCCTGCTGAATATGGACCCTGAGGTGGGGCTCAATCCCACAACTCTGAGATCATGACCTAAGCTGAAATCAAAAGTCAGATGCTTAATACCAAGGCACCCTTTATACATGGAATTTAAGAAACAAAACAGGTGAACACGGGCAGTGGGTGTAGTGAGAGTCAAACCATAAAACAGACAACTATAGAGAACAAACTGAGGGTTGCTGTAAGGGAAGTGGGTGGGGGGATGGGTTAAATGGGTGATGGGTATTAAGGAGAGCACTTGTGCTGAGCACTGGGTATTGTATATAAGTAATGAATCACTAAATTCTACTCCTGAAACTAATATTACACTATATGTTAACTAACTGGAACATCAATCTAGACTATTGCTGCAAGGCAGAAGACCTCATTGAGCACCATAATAACCTTCTCTTTTTCAGTATAGTTGACATATAATAGCATATTAGTTTCAGGTGTACAACATAGTGATTCAATAATTATGTAAATTATAAAATGCTCACAATGATAAATATAGTTACCTTCTGTCACCATACATAGTTATTACAATATTATTGACTCTATTCCCTATGCTGTAGTTTTATCCCTGTGACTTATCAATTTTATAACTTGTACTGCTTAATCCTCTTCATTCATTTTACCCATCCCCCTTTAACTTCAGGAACCACCAGTCTACTCTCTATATTTATGAGTCTCTTTCTCTTTTGTTTGCTAATTTGTTTTGTTTTAAATTCCATATATACATGAAATCATATGGTACCTGTCTTTCTTCCTCTACTTATTTCACCTAGCATAATAACCTCTAGATCCATCCATGTTGTCACTAATGGTAAAATTTCATTTTTTTAATGGCTGACTATTAGTCTATTGTGTATGTATACCATATCTTCTTTATCCATTAATTTACCAATGGACCCAGGTTGCTTCAATATCTTGGCTCTTGCTTCCATATCTTGGTTCTTGCAAATAACACTGCAATAAATATAGAGATGCATATATCTTTTAGAATTAGTGTTTTTGTTTTCTTTGGGTAAATATCCAGAAATGAAATTAATGGGTAGTAGGGTATTTCTATTTTTAATTTTTTGAGGAATTGCCATTGTTTTCCATAGTCACTGCACCAATTCACATTCCCAATTATAGTGCATGAGAGTTCCATTTTTCCACATCCTTCCCAATGCTTGTTATTTCTTCATTTTTCTTTTTTTTTAAGATTTTATTTATTTGTCAGAAAGAGAGAGTGCACAACAGGGGAAGCAGCAGGCAGAGGGAGAAGCAGGCTCCCTGCTGAGCAAGAAGCCCAATGAGGGACTCACTGTCAGGACCCTGGGATCATGACCTGAGGCAAAGGCAGATGTTTAATCAACTTAATCAACTTAATCACTCAGGTGCCCCTATTTCTTCTCTTTTTGATACTAGCCATTTTGGTCCAGTCTCACATAGGCCAATGGAAAAGAATAGAGAGCCCAGATATGGACCCTCAACTCTACGGTCAAATAATCTTCAACAAAGCAGGAAAAAATATCCAATGGGAAAAGGACAGTCTCTTCAATAATGGTGCTGGGAAATTTTGACAGCTATGTATAGAAGAATAAAACTCAACTATTCTCTTACAACATACACAAAGATAAACTAAACATGGATGAAAGACCTCAAGGTGAGATAGGAATTGATCAAAATCCTGGTGGAGAACATAGGCAGTAACCTCTTCAACACTGGCCACAGCAACTTCTTTCAAGACACGTCTCCAAAGGCAAGGGAAACAAAAGCAAAAATGAACTTTTGGGACTTCATCAAGATAAAAAGCTTCTTCACAGCAAAGGAAACAGTCAACAAAACAAAGAAGCAACCTGCAGAATGGGAGAACATATTTGCAAATGACACTACAAAGGGCTGATATTCAAGATCTATAAAGAACTTCTCAAATTCAACCCCCAAAAGATAAATAATCAAATCAAAAAAAAATGGGCAGAAGACATGAATAGACACTTCTCCAAAGAAGACATACAAATGGCTAACAGACACACGAAAAAAATGTTCATCAGCAGCAGCCATCAGGGAAATTCAAGTCAAAACCACATTGAGAGTGCTCACTTTGGCAGCACATATACTAAAACCACATTGAGATACCACCCTACACTGGTTAGAATGGCAAAAATTGACAAGGCAAAAAATAACAAATGTTGGAGAGGATGTGAAGAAAGGGGAACCCTCTTACACTGTTAGTAGGAATGCAAGTTGGTGCAGCCACTCTGGAGAACAGTGTGGAGATTCCTCAAGAAGTTAAAAATAGAGCTTCCCTATGACCCTGCAATTGCGCTACTGGGTATTTACCCCAAAGATACAGATGTGTTGAAAAGAAGGGCCATCTGTACCCCCAGTGTTTATAGCAGCAATAGCCACGGTCACCAAACTGTGGAAAGAACCAAGATGCCCTTCAACGGACAAATGGATAAGGAAGATGTGGTCCATATACACTATGGAGTATTATGCCTCCATCAGAAAGGATGAATACCCAACTTTTTTATGAACATGGATGGGACTGGAGAAGATTATGCTAAGTGAAATAAGTCAAGCAGAGAAAGTCAATCATCATATGGTTTCACTTATTTGTGGAACATAAGGAATAGCATGGAGGACATTAGGAGAAGGAAGGGGAAAATGAAGGTGGCGGGGAATTGGAGGGGAGACAAACCACATGAGACTATGGACTCTGAGAATCAAACTGAGGGTTTTAGAGGGGAGGGGGTGGGGGGATGGGTGAGCCCGGGGAGGGGTATTGAGGAGGGCCCATATTGGATGGAGCACTGGGTGCTATATGCAAACAATCATGGAATATTACATCAAAAACTAATGATGTACTGTATGGTGACTAACATAAAAAAATAATTAATTAAAAGGTATGATATTGGAAAATTTAAAAAATTTTTTTAAATGGTCCAGTTTCACTCTTCTACATGTGGTTGTTCAGTTTTCCCAGCACCATTTATTGAAGAGACTGTCCTTTTCCATTGGATAGTCTTTCCTGCTTTGTTGAATATTAATTGACCATGGAGTTGAGGGTCCATGTCTGGGCTCTCTATTCTGTTCCATTGATCTATATGTCTGTTTTTGTGCCAGTACCATACTGTCTTGATGACTACAGCTTTGAATAGAGCTTAAAGTCTGGCATTGTGATGCCGCTGGCTTTGGTTTTCTTTTTCAATATTCCTTTGGCTATTCAGGGTTTTTTCTGGTTCCAAGAATTTAAGGATTATTTGTTCCAGCTCTGTGAAAAATGTTGATGGTATTTTGATAGGAATTGCATTAAATGTGTAGGTTGCTCTAGGTAGCATAGGCATTTTAACAATATTTGTTCTTACAATCCATGAGCATGGAATGTTTTTCCATTTCTTTGTATCTTCTTCAATTTCTTTTATAAGTGTTCTGTAGTTTTTAGAGTACAGATCCTTTATCTCTTTGGTTAGGTTTATTCCTAGGTATTTTATGGTTTTTGGTCCACTTGTAAATACAATCAGTTCTTTACTTTCTCTTTCTTCTGTCTCATTGTTAGTGTATAGAAATGCAAGTGATTTCTGTGCAATGATTTTATATCCTGCCACTTTGCTGAATTCCTGTATGAGTTCTAGCAAGTTTGGAGTGGAGTCTCTTGGGTCTTCCACATAAAGTAACATGTAATCTGTGAAGAGTGAGGGTTTGACTTCTTCTTTGCCAATTTGAATGTCTTTTATTTCTTTTTGTTGTCTGATTGCTGAGGCTGGTACTTCTCATACTACGTTGAACAACAGTGGTGAGAGTGGACATCCTTGTTGTGTACCTGACCTTAGGGGGAAAGCTCTGTTTTTTCCCCATTGAAAATGATATTAACGGTGGCCTTTTCATATATGGCTTTTATGATATTGAGCTATGTTCCCTCTATCCCTATACTATGGAGAGTTTTAATCAAGAAAGGATGCTATATTTTATCAAATGCTTTTTCTGCATCAATTGAGAGAATCATATGATTCTCATCCTTTCTTTTATTAATGTGATGTATCACATTGATTGATCTGTGAATGTTGAACCAACCTTGCAGCCCAGAAATAAATACCACTTGGTCTTGGTGAATAATCCTTCTAATGTACTGTTGGACCATATTGGCTAGTATCTTGGTGAGAATTTTGGTATACATGTTCATCAAGGTTATTAGTCTATAATTCCCCTTTTTGATGGGGTCTTTGTCTGGTTTTGGGATCAAGGTAATACCAGCCTCATAGCACAAGTTTGGAAGTTCTCCTTCCCTTTCTATTTTTTGAAACAGCTTCAGAAGAATAGGTATTAGTTCTTCTTTAAATGTTTGGTAGAATTCCCCCTGGGAAGCCATCTGGCCATGGAATCTTATTGGGAGATTTTTGATTACTGCTTCATTTTCCTTGCTGATTATGGGTCTCTTCAGGTTTTCTATTTTTTCCTGATTCAGTTTTGGTATTAACTCTTCTTTAAATGTCTGGTAGAATTTACCTGTTAAGCCATCTGGTCCTGGACTTCTGTTTGTTGGGGTTTTTTTAATTACTGACTCAATTTCTTTGTAGGTTATCAGTCTGTTAGAGTTTTCTATTTCTTCCTGTTTCAGTTTTGGTAGCTTACACGTTTCTAGGCATTTGTCCATTTCTTCTAGGTTGTCCAATTTTTCGCCTCTAGTTTTTCATAATATTCTCTTATAATTGTTGTGTTTCTCTGGTTTGGGTTGTTTTTTGTCCTCTCTCATCTGTGATTTTATTTCTTTCTCATTTCTTTTTCATACATCTGGCTAGAGGTTTATCAATTTTATCAATTTTTTCTTTTTTTTTAAAAGATCTTATTTATTTATTTGACAGAGAGAGAGAGATCACAAGTAGGCAGAGAGGCAGGCAGAGTGAGAGGGGGGAAGCAGGCTCCCCACTGAGCAGAGAGCCCGATGCGGGGCTCCATCACAGGACCCTGGGACCACAACCTGAGCCGAAGGCAGAGGCCTTAATCCACTGAGCCACCCAGGCGCCCCTATCAATTTTTTCAAGGAACCAGCTTCTAGTTTCCTTGATCTGTTCCATTGTTTTCTTTGTTTCTATATCATTTGTTTCTAATCTAATCTTTATTATTTCCTTTCTTTTGCTGGCTTTCATTTGTTTTTCTTTTTCAAGCTTCTTTAGGTGTATGGTTAGGTTGTTTATTTGAGACTTTTATTGTTTCTTGAGTTAGGCCTGTACTGCTATATACTTCCCTCTTAGGACCACTTTTGCTGCATCCCAAAAGTTTTGGACTATTTCGTGTTGTCATTTTTATTTGTCCATGTACTTCTTTATTTCTTCTTTTATTTCCTGGTTGACCCATTCATTGTTTAGTAAAACATTGTTTAACCTCCATATATGTATGCAGATTTTTTTCTTGTGGTTGACTTTGTTTCATAGTTTGTGGTCAGAAGAGGTGCATGGTATGACTTCAATCTTTTTTATTTTTTTGAATCCTTTTTTGTGACCTAATATGTGATCTACTTTGCAGAATATTCCATGTGTACATGAAAAGAACGTGTATTCTGCTGTTTGAGGATGGAATGTTTTGAATATATCTGTTAGGTCCCTCTAGTCCAGTTTGTCATTCAAAACCATTGTTTCTTTGTTGAATTTTTTTGTTTAGATGATCTGTTCATTGATGGAAGGGGGTGTTAAAGTCTTCTACTATTATTGCATTATTATCAGTGAGTTCCTTTATGTTTGTTACTAATTGTTTTATATATTTGGGTGCTCCCATGTTGGGTCTATAAATATTTTTTTAAAGATTTTATTTACTTATTTGACAGACAGAGATCACAAGTAGGCAGAGAGAAAGGTGGAAGCAGGCTCCCCGCTGAGCAGAGAGTCCAATGTGGGGCTCGATCCCAGGACCCTGAGATCACAACCTGAGCCCAAGGCAGCATCTTAACCCATTCAGCCACCCAGGCGCCCCGGGTCCATAAATATTTACAAGTCTTCTATCTTCTTGTTCGATTGTCCTTTTATGATTATATAACACCATCTTTGTCTCTTGTTAGTCTTTGTTTTAAAAGTCTAGTTTGTCCAATATAAAGTATTGCTACTCCAACTTTATTTTGGCAGTCATTTGTGTTATAAATGGTTCTCCACTCCCTCATTCAATCTGCAGGTGTCCTTGGGTCTTAAAGAGTCTCTTAAAGGCAGCATATAGATGGGTCTTGTTTTTTCATCCATTCTGACACCCTATGGCCTTTCATTGGAGCATTTAGTCCATTTATGTTCAAAGTAATTATTGATAGATGTGTGTTTATTACCATTTTTTATTTGCTTTGTCCTTGTTTCTGGAGGTTTCCTCTGATCCTTTCTTGTCTTTGTCACTCTTGAGAATTTCCTTGAATATTTCTTGCAGGGCTGGTTATAGTGGTCACAAACTCCTTTAGTTTTTGTTTGGGGAACTCTTTATCTCTCCTTCTATTCTGAATGATAGCCTTGCTGGATAGAGTACACTTGGCTGCAGATTTTTCCATTTAGCACTTTGAATATATCATGCCACTCTCTTCTGGCTTGGAAAGTTTGCGTGGATAAATCCCCTGATAGTCTTATAGATTTTCTTTTGTCGGTTAAGGACCTCTTTTGTCTTGATGTTTTTAAAATGTTTTCTTTATCAGTATATGTTGCCAATTTAAGTATAATGTGTCATGGTATGGCTCTGCTTTTGTTGATTTTGATAGGGGTTCTCTGTGCCTCCTGGATCTGGATTGTCTTCTTCCTTCCCCAGATTAGGAAGTTTTCAGCTATTGTTACTTCACATAAATTTTCTGCCCCCTTTTCTCTCTCTTCTGGGGCTCCTATAATATGAATATTACTATGTTTGAAGGAGTTACTGAGTTTCCTAAGTGTGCTCTCATTTTGCCTAATTCCTTTTTCTCTCTTTCGTTCAGCTTGATTACTTTCCATTACTCTGTCTTCTAGGTCATTAATTCATCCCTCTGCTTTTGCCAGCTTGCTGTTCATTCCATCAAGCATATTTCTCATTTCATTTATTGAGCCCTTTGTCTCAGCTATGTTACTCCTTACCTCTGTGTTAAGGCTCTCACTCATAGGAAAGTGTTCTCACTCTCTTTTTTCTCAAGTCCAGTTAGTATCCTTATGATCATTGCTTTAAATACTCCATCAGGCATGTTTCTTCTATCTGTTTCACTTAGATCACATAGCTGAGGATTCTTGTCACTCACTGAAACTCTTACTTTCCCCATGGAAGAAACCATAGGTGGAGAGGGTTTCTCTTAGCACTGAGCTTATGCCGCCTTAAAGGAAGGGTGACTTAAGTGCAGGAAACCTTTTCCTCTTACCATTTACAATGTGTCCAATCTCATTATTTTTGCTCCAGCGATATGCTAGAACTTCTCCACTGGAATCCTGGGCTTCTATGAAGGCACTCTCATGTGCAGAGGATTGTGAAAATTGATGCTCTGAAGAAGGGGAAGATAGTATAAAACTTCACTTCTAGTCTGCCATTTTGCTGATGTCACTCTGAATCCAGTAAGTTCTGTTATTTCATGCTTTTGTTTTCATTTGTCTCAGATAACTTTTTAATTTTATTGTAATTTCTTCTTTGGTTATTTAAGAGTGAATAGCTTAACTTCTACACTTTTGTAGATTTTCTTGTTTCTTGCTATTGATCTCTGATTTCATTCTATTGTGGTCAAAGATTCTTTGTATGAATCCAATCTTCTTAAATTTGTTAAGAACTGTTTTGTGATGTAATCTGAATGTTTATGTTTATGTTTATGTTTATGTTGAGAAGAATATGTATTCTGCTGCTGTTAAATGAAATGTTCTATATACATCTGCTAGGTCTATTTGGTCTACAGTGTTGGTCCAGTCCTCTGCTTCTTTACTGATCTTCTGTCTGTTTTTTCTACCAATAACTGATATTGAGGTATGTAAGTCTCCTATTATTATTGTACTACTATTTATTTCTCCTTTTGATTTTGTCAGTGTTTCCTTCATATATTTGGAAGCTCTGATATTAGATGCACATAATTATAATCATTATATCCTCCTGGAGAATTGACCCTTTTATATTTAATATCCTTTTTTGTCTCTTAACAATTATTGTCTCAAAGTTTGTTCTGTCTAATATAAGTATGGCCATCCCTATTCTCTTTATATTCCTGTTTCCATGGAATATCTTTCCCATCCTTTCATTTTTAGTCTAACATGAATGTCTTGTAGATGGCATCTGGTTAGACCTTGTTGTCATCCATTCAGCCAATCCATGTCCTTTAACTGAGGTGTTCAATTAATTTACATTTAAAGTAATTACTGATAGTGAAAAATGATTGCCATTTTGTTCATTTTTCTGTATGTCTTGTAGTATTTTTTTCCTCTTTTCTTGTGTCTATTTTTGTGTTTGTTGAATTTTTGTCATAACATGTTTTGAGTCCCTTCTCATTTATCTTGTGTATATTCTATAGGTATTTTGTTTGATGTTATTATTACAATTACATGAAACATCTTAAAGTAATAACAATCTATTTTAAACTAAAAACAACTTAAATCCAATGACACAAAGCAACACTAATTTTTTAAATCTCTGTCCCTTCAAATTCATGTTATTTATCACACAAATTACCCTTTTATACCATGTATCCATTAACATAGATGTATAACTACTTTTTATGCTTTTTAAAAAATTGCTTACTAGTTTTTAAAATGATGTGTGTACTTAGAATATTACAAGATTATTTCTGTATATATTTAGCTTTATTTTTTTTAAGATTTTGTTTATTTGACAGAGAGAGACACAGAGAGAGGGAGAACAAGGAAGAGGAGTGGGAGAGGGAGAAGCAGGCTTCCCGCTGAGAAGGCAGCGCGATGGGATGCGGGGCTCCATCTCAGGACCCTGGGATCATGACCTGAGCTGAAGGCAGACACTTAACAACTGAGCCACCCAGGCGCCCCTATATTTACCAGGAAGTTTTATATTTTCTTACGGTTCTGTGTTGTTGTTTATCATTCTTTAACCTCAACTTGAAGAAATCCCTTCAGTATTTCTTGTAGGGCTGATGTAGTGGTAATAAATTCCCTCAGCTTTTATCTAACAAAATCCCAATTTCTCCTTTATTTTTTCTGAAGGTCAGTTTTGCTGGAAATAATGTTCTAAGATAGCAGGGGTTTTTTTCTTTCAGCACATTGAATATGCCATCCCACTTCCTTCTAGCCTGCAAGGTTTCTGCTGAGAAATCCACTAATAATTTTAATAGAAGTTCACTTGTATATTACAAGTTGCTGTTGCTGCTTTCAATTATTCTTTTCGTCTGTGAACTTTGACAGTTTGCTTAAATGTGTCTTGGTGTATATCTCCTTATACTTATCCTAGTTGGAGTTTTATGAGGTTCTTGAATTCATGTGTTCATTTCTCCTCAGATTTGGAGAATTTTCAGCCATTAGTTCTTCAAATAGATTCTCTGTCCCTTTTTCTCTTTCTTCTCCTTCTGAAACTTCCAAATGCATATGTTGTTCTCCTTGATAGTGTCTCTTAAACTCCATTCATTTTTTCATTCTCTTTTTCCTCCTCTATCTTGGTAATTTTGAAGTCTTTGAATTCATTGATTCTTCTGACTGATCAAGTCTACTGTTGAACCTCTCTAGTGACTTTTTCAGTTCAGTAATTGCATTCTTCAGTTCCTGAATTTTATGTTTCTTCTTCATAATTTCTAACTTTTTCTCGATATTCTAATTTATTCATGAATTTCCCCCCTGATTTTGTCTGCACTCTCTTTTAATTCATTGAGAATTCATATTATGACAGTATTTTGAATCTGTTGCCTGGTAATTCATATATCTTTATTATTCTAGGAATGGCTTCGGGATATTTAATTTGTTCCTTTGGGCCATGTTTCCCTGTTTCTTTGTATATCTTGTCATGTTCTACTGGGTCTTTGGTATTTGAAAAATGAGCCACCTCTCCCAGTTTTTGCGGTCTGGTTTTGTATAGTGAAGACTTTCTCCAATCACTCAGCTAGAGATTCAGTAAACCCCTAAAGCTTTTTCTGGGAATACATTCTCTCCAGGCTTGTATGTAAATTCCTAATTTAAGAGATTTGACAATGTCTATTTGCATGCTCCCTCTGGTGTCTGTTTGCGATACTGCAGGCTCTTTAATATTACACTAAGCCACAGTACTGGAGCACCATCTAGTGTCTGCAGACTTTGGTCCATGTTAATTTTCCTAGTTTTCAAATGCTTCCAAATTGACAACATTTTAGAGTGAAGGCAAGGTAAAAGCAGTCTCTCGGGGAACACCCCCAAAAGTCAGAATACTGCATATGTTTTCTACTCTCCTCTTTCCCTCCAAAGGGAAAAGTAAGGGGGTGGGAGTTTTCTCTCAATCATGCGTACTGTGCTGGGAGGAGGGGCTGTAGTGAGCCAGTACTACGAATTTTTCTACCCAGCTTTGAAGCAGTGGGCTTCTTGCACACCTGGAGTGCTGGAACCTCTTAACTGGTGTCTTGATTTCTTACAAAGGCAACCGGTCCGTGTCTTGTAGTTAAGTTGGTGTTTGTGTGGAGGAAGGAGGTTCTGGGGCTTCCTATTCTGCTCTCTTGCTGATGACACTATCCAGTAGTCTGTTCATTCTTTTTTGTTGTTGTTGTTCATTCTTTTTTAAAACAGATTTATGAATTATAATTCACATGCCACACAATTTACCCATTTATTTTTTTTAAAGATTTTATTTATTTGAGAGAGAGGCAGTGAGAGAGCATGAGCGAGGAGAAGGTCAGAGGGAGAAGCAGACTCCCCGTGGAGCCGGGAGCCCAATGCGGGACTCGATCCGGGGACTCCAGGATCATGACCTGAGCCGAAGGCAGTCGTCCAACCAACTGAGCCACCCAGGCGTCCCCAATTTACCCATTTAAAGTGTACAACTCAGTAGTTTTTTTTTTTTACTGTATTTACAAATATGGGCAAGTAGCACCACAGTCAATTTTGGAACATTTTCATCACCTCTAAAAGGAACCCTGTACAATTTAGCTACCCTCATCTTTCCAAATCTTAAGCCACCACTAATCTTCTGTGACTATAGATTTCCCTATCCTGGATATTTTATATGAATTGAATTATATGAAAGCATGATCTTTTAAGACTGGTTTGTTTTGCTTAATACAATGTTTTTAAGTTTCAGCCATGTAGCATGTAACAATACAGCACTACTTTTTGTGGCTGAATATTATTCATATTATTAATATTCATATTCATATTATTCCATTGCGTGGTTATACTACATACACAAAAAATTTACCCAACAAAATCACAAACTGAACCCAAAAATGTATAAAAATAATTATATACCAGGACCAGTTTCTTCCAACTATGTAAGGTTTGTTCAATATTTAAATATCAATGTGATCCATTATATTAACAGGCTAAAGGAAAAAACAGTATCAATTCTTGAGAAAACTCAACACCTATATGTGAATTTCAGTAAAGCTATTTTTTAAAGTCATAGTAAACTAGGAATACAAGGGAACTGTTTTGATGTGTATTTTTACATATATATTCATAAGGAATATTGTTCTGTAGTTTTATTTTTTGAAGTGTTTGGGAACTTTTGGCATCAAGGTAATACTGGTCTCATAGAATAAAACTGAAACTGTTCCTTTTTCGAAGAGTTTATATAAAATTGATATTAATTCTTCTTTAAATGATTAGTAGAATTCACCAATGAAGTGATAATGTCCTGGGGTTCCTGTTTACAGGAACATTTTATTGATATAATTTAGATACTATAAAATCCAAACTCATAAAGTGTGCATTTGTGAATTAGTATGTTTTCAGAGTTGTGTAACTATTATCACAATTAATTTTAAAATATATTCATCTCCTTTAAAAGAAAGTTTATACCAACTGGTATTCTCCTGCCCACTATGCTCCCCACCATATTCCTTTGCAGCCAATAATCTACTTTCTATGCTTTTGTCTATTATAGGCACTTCATAGAAATGAAATTATAAGATATATGGTCCTTTGTGACTGGCTTCTTTCATGTAGCATAATGTTAATGTTCACTCATGTTATATCATACATCAGTACTTCACTGCTTTGAATGTCTGAACAATATTCCATTGTATGGAAATGTCACATTTATTCATTAATTGACATTTTTGGCTATTATAAGGAATGCTGCTATGAATATTTGTGCATAATTTTTTGTATGAACATGGTTTCAGTTCTCTTGGGTATATAACCTAGGAGTGGAATTCCTCTATGTTAAGTCAGTGCTTAACCTTTTAATGTTTTGTTTCACATAGCAGTTGCACCATTTTCCATTCCTACTAGCAATGTGGGAGGATTCCAATTTAACTGCGTCCTCATCATTTGTTATTGTCTTTTTTTTTTAAGTAGGCTCCACGCTGCCCCCACCCATGGAGCCCAACACAGGGCTTGAACTCACAACCCTGAGATCAAGAGCTGAGCACTAAGATCAAGAGTCAGATGCTTAACTGACTGTCACCCACGAGCCCCTATCTTTTTTTAATATAGACATATTGCTGTGTGTGAAATGGAATCTCATTGTTGTTTTGATTTGTATTTCTCTAACAATTGATGATGGTGACCATCTTTTTGCTTATTGGTCATTCATATATCTTCTTTGGAGAAATGTCTACTCTAACCCTTTGTCCATTTTTAAGTTGGATTGTAGGCCCCCCCTTTTTTTTGTAGGCTCCACACCCAGCATGGAGCACTATGCGGAGCCTGAACTCATGACCCTGAGATCAAGACCTGAGCCAAATCCAGTGTCGGACACTTAACTGACTAAGCCACCCAGGTGCCCTGAGTTGTAGGTCTTTCTGAGTTGAAAGAACTCTTAAATGAATGTGAAAGAGTTCACACATTCTAGATACTAGATCCTAATCAGATATATGATGCAAATATTTTCTTTTTGTGCATTTGCTTTTCATTTTATTAAAAATGAATTTTAATGAATAAAATTTTATTTTATTAAGTGTCATTTGAAGCAAAGAAATTCTTTTAATTTTGATAAGGCATAGTTTAAATTTTCTTTTGTTGTTTTCCTTTAGATATCATACCTAAAAAGCCATGACCTAATCTAAGTAAAAGAAGATGCACACTCACGACTTCTTTAAATTGTTTTTATTTTAATTCCAGCATAATTAACATACAGCACTATATTAGTTTCAGGTGTACAATATAGTGATTCAGCAATTCCATACAACACCCACTGCTCATCACAAGTGCACTCCTTAATCTCTACCACCTATTTCACCATCAAAGAAATATAAATTAAAACTACAGTGAAATATCAGCTTACACCTGTGAGAATGGCTAAAATCAAAAACACAAGAAAGAAGTATCGGCGAGGATGTGGAGAAAAAGGAACCCTCCTGCACCGTTGGTAGAAAGGAAAACTGGTGCATCCACTGTGGAAGAAAGTAGAGGGTCCTCAAAAATAAAACTACCCTACAATCTAGTAATTGCACCACTGGGTATTTACCAAAAAATACAAAAACACCTATGCCTTCTTGTAATAATTTTGCAGTTCCAGTTCTTATATACAGGTTCTTTGATACACTGAGTTAATTCGCATATGTAGTATGAAAGGGGTATAGTTTTCCCAGCAAGATTTGTTAACAGGACTGTTCTTTTTCCATTGACTTGTCTTGGCATCTTTACTGAAAATCAAGACATACTGGTTTATTTCTGGACTCTCAACTATATTCCACTTATCTATATAACTATCTTCATGACAGAATCACGCTGCTCTGATTACTGTACCTTTGTAGTAAATTATGAAACAGGGAAATGAGTCCTCCAACTTTGTTGCTCTTTTTCAAGATTCTTTTAGCTCTAAACAGGTTCCTTGAATTTCCATATGAATTTTAAATCAGATTGCCAATGTTAGGGAAAAACAGGCATCTGAAGTTTTGATAGCGATTACATTGAATCAGATCATTGTTTTTCAGAAGATCATTTTGGGTAGTATTACCATTTTAACAATATTAAGCCCTCCAATCTATAAACATAGAATGTATTTCCATTTATTTAATTTCACCCAATAATGTTTTGTAATTTTCAGTATACAAGTCTTGCATTTCTTTGGTTGTTCCTAATACTTCTTTTTGATGCTATTGTAAATAGAATTACTTTCCTTAATTCATTTTTGGATTGTTAATTACTAGTATATAGAAATATAACTGATTTTCATATTGATCTTGTATCCTGCAATGTTTCTGAACTCATTTATTAGTTCTAATAGTTTTTTTCTGTGTAGATTCCTTAGGACTTCTTATATAGAAAATTATGTCTTCTGAAAGTAAATATAGTTTTAGTTCTTTCCTTCTGACCTGGATGTTTTTATCCTTGTTTGTTTCAGGTTTAATAAGGTATAGCTGACAAATAGAAATTGTATATATTTAAGGTATACAATTTGATGTTTGTTGTTGTTTTTGTTTTTTTAAGATTTTATTTATTTGACAGAGAGAGACAGCTAGAGAGGGAACACAAGTAGGGGGAGCAGGAGGGAGAGTGAGAGAAGCAGGCCTCCTGCTGAGCAGGCAGCCCAATCCCAGGACTCTGGGATGGTGACCTGAGCCGAAGGCAGCCATCTAACAACTAAGCCACCCAGGTATCCCTACAATTTGATGTTTTGATAAATGTATACATTGTAAAATGATCACTACCATCAAGGTAATTACCATATACATCATCTAATGTAATTACCTTTTTTGTGTGTGGTGAGAACACCTCTTAGCAAATCTCAAGTTTATAATACAGTATTTCTAACTAGTCATTATGCTATACATTAGATCTCTAGGACTTATTTATCATACATAACTGAAACTTTGTACTCTTTTCCCATCTCCCCATTCCCCCTCACCCCAGCCCCTGGCAAAACCATTCTATTCTCTGCTATGAATTTGACTGTTTTAGATTCCATATTGTATTAGTCAGGGTTCTCCATAGAAACAGAACCAATAGGATGGATGGATTGATAGAGAGCTATAGATATAGATACAGCTATATAGATGAGGGGACTTACTATACAAATTGTCTCATGTAATTATTGAGGCCAAGAAATCCCAAGATCTGCCATTTACAAGCTGGAGAACTAGGAAAGCTGTAATTCAGTCTGAATCCAAGGGGCTGAGAAATGAGGGGCCAGTTGTATAAATTCCAGTCTGAGTCTAAAGGTGCAAGAGCCAGGAGTGGCAATCTAGAAGGGCAAGGGAAGAAGGATGTTTCAACTCAAGCAAAACTCAAGCAAAGAGTAAATTTGCCCTTCCTCTGACTGTTCTATTTAGGCCTTCAATGGATTGGATGATGCCCACCCACATTAGTGAGGGTGGTCTTTACTCAGCCTACCAATTCATATGTTAATTACTCTGGAAACATCGGCATAGACACACCCAGAAATAATGTCTTACCAACTGAGTATCCTGTAGCCCAGTTATGATGATACATAAAACTAACACAAGTTCATCACCTGTCAACTTGGCAACACATATCTCCTTAAACTATACTTAATCTCCAAATAAAGACAATAAACAAGGTCATAATTCTACCAAACAGGACACAGCTCTCCTGCATATAACTGAACATGTATTAATCCCTTCTCCAGAAGATGAGGTAGAGTCCTTGAGTGGTGTTTACCCTTCTGATATCCTGTAACTTAAATACTATGATGTAAACTTAGCAATACTTAAAAACTAATATAAAGTCAATTCATGATAATGGAATAAGAAAAAAAAGATATTTGCTTCTTTACGTGTATATATATACACAAACATGTTTATGACAAAGTGAGGAAATATTCATCACAATTAGAGTCATTTCTGTAACTCGTCATGTGGTTGTGGGTGGTATTTATAATGACCTTCTTCTAATACCCATTCAGTATTCCCTTTGCCTTCAATGAACACTTACCTCAGCTGGTCATTGTTCTTTAGCAGGCAGGGTAACTCTTTCATTCCTGAAGGGTGTGGGCCATTAGTAGTCCTGCCTGGATTGTTTTGTTGTAGTTTTCCATTGGCTTTACTTTTTTTTATCTGTTTTTATGAAACAATATTTATTACAAATGTTTACAACAATAGGCATACAGAAAATAATACAATCAGAAAATTCAGAATACAGGGGCACCTGGGTGGCTCAGTGGCTTAAAGCCTCTGCCTTTGGCTCAGGTCATGATCCCAGGGTCCTGGGATAGAGCCCCGCATCGGGCTCTCTGCTCAGTGGGGTGCCTGCTTCCTCCTTCTCTCTCTGCCTGCTTCTCTGCCTACTTGTGATCTCTGTCTGTCAAATAAAAAAATAATAAAATTCAGAATACAACAAAAAATCCCACACATCCACCAAATAGCCTTATTAAATTTTAACTTTGCCTTGTTTATCTCAAATCCATTCTTTAACAAAAAAAAAATTGCATATAAAAACGAAGCCCTGTGTATTCAGATATCATTCCCTTCCTCTCTCCTTCCTTCCCGGAAGTAACCACTATTCTATCCTGAATTCTTTTATCAGCTTCATACATGTTTTAATACTTGTATTATAGAATGACTATATCTATGAACAATATGTTAAAATTTGCCAGACTTACTGGTTGTTTCTCACATAATTTCAAACTATCTAAATATTGGGCTTTAGGTAACCTTCTTAATTTGTGGGGTTTTTTAAATTAACATAAAATGTATTATTTGTTTCAGGGGTACAGGTCTGTGATTCATCAGTCTTACACAATTCACAATGCTCACCATAGCACATACCCTCCCCAATATCCATCTCCCAGCACCCCCATCCCTCCCACCCCACTCCCTTCCAGCAACCCTGTTTGTTTCCTGAGATTAAGAGTCTCTTCTGGTTTGTCTCCCTCTCTGGTTTCATCTTGTTTCATTTTTTTCTCTTCCCCTATGATCCTCTGCCTTCCACTGACTTTAATCACAAGGCATGGTGATACTAAGAGACATCCTAAGAGACTGACTGTATTCCAGACATACTTATCCTAAGTTCCCTTGTGTAGTAGTAATCCAATTTCCCCTTGATAATCAAAAACAATCACCCCAGGCAATGCCATAACTCCTTTCTTTGTCTATTGATTCAGAGGCATGAGGAGCCCAAAGTAGCCAGGTGGCAGTCTTAACCTTCAGCTCCTTGGAATCATTGTTGTGTCTCCCAATAAAAGCTTTCCTCCCTCTAACACCAAAACCTCTAGGCCAGCAGAACACAATATCATGAGAACAGGAAGCAAAAATTTTGATAGTCAGTCACTATGATAATAGTGAGTGGTGCACTTTCATTTCTACCCCTTGATTCCTGGACCTGTGAATCCTGGCTTTTGGAAAAACAGCACCATATACTGGACACTTATTCAGAGCATATACAGTTTTCTGGAGAACCCTGCCCTGGGCCTGCAAGGTATTGCCACCTCACTGGTACTATAACTAAATCTTAAAAAGGTCATTCCATTGTTCTATTAAGCAAGCTGCTTCAAGATGATAGGGAATGGGGCGCCTGGGTGGCTGAGTCCATTAAGCACCTGCCTTCAGCTCAGGTCATGATCCCGGGGCCCTGGGATGGAGCCCCGCGGCAAGCTCCTTGCTCGGTGGGAATCCTGCTTCTCCCTCTTCCCTCTCTGCCCCTCCCCCCAAAAATAAATAAATAAAATCTTTTTAAAAAAAGATCTTTTAAAAAAGATAAGAAATATAGTAAGACCAGTGAATTCCATAAGTATGAGCCCACTGTCATACTTCTTTTGCTGCGAAGTGAGTTCCTTGATCTGCAGGCAATGCTCTGTGAAATACAGTGGTGGATAAGGCATTCCTTAAGTCCACAGATGGTAGTTTTGGAGGAAGCACTGCATGCAGGGTAGGCAATCTGTATCTAGTATGTCTATTCCAGTAAGAACAAATGCTGCCCCTTCCATGATGGGAGCAGTCCAATGTAATCATCCTGCTACCAGGTAGCCGGCTGATTATACCAGGGAATGATAACGTATCAGGGGCTCAGATCTGGCCTCTACTGTTGACAGACTGCACACTCAGTGTTGGCCATAGCCATGCTGGGCTTGGTTAGTGGAAGTCCATGTCGCTGACCCTATGTATAACTACCATCCTGCCACCACAGCCACTTTGCTCATGAGTCCACTGGAAATGACAGAAGTGGCTGGAAAAAGAGTTGAATGGTATCCACAGAATGGGCCATCCTACCCACTTGATCATTAAAATATTCCTCTGGTGAGGTAACCAAACCATTGATGAGCATTCACACAGGCTATAAATATCTTCACATCTTTTGCCCATTCAGACAGGTCTATCCACATACCTCGTTCCTAAATTTCTTTATCACCAATTCTTTAATCATGTTCTTTCTAAGTCCCTGGCCCTTGGCCACAGCCCAGGAACTGGTATATAATCACATGTCTGGTCATTTGTCTTTCCAACATAAGTGAACAATCAGAGAACAATCAGAAGTTCTGCCCACTAGAAGGATTTCCCTTCACCAATGTCATTCAGGGCTGTCCCAGAGAGGGGCCACAGTGCTGCAGCTGTCCACTTTTGAGCAGTACCTGCATACCATGCGGAACCATCTATAAACCAGGTCCAAGTCTTTTCTTCCTGCCAATTGATTGTAGGGAACTACCGCATGAAGCAACAGATACAGGCTGGGAGGAAGAAGGCAGTATAGCAGGAGTGGGGACCATGGGCATTTGGGCCACTTCTTCATGTAACTTGTGTTTTTAGGGCCCTTCTGGGCCTGATCACATATATACCACTTCCATTTGATGATGGAGCATTGTTTTGCATACCCAGCTTTAAGGCTTGCTGGGTCAGACAACACTCAAGTTCATTTATGAAAGGCAGCTAAGGTCATGTGGGCATGACCTTAGGCCCAGTAGCAGGTCGGAGCAGTTTCTCAAAAGGAGAGTTATTTCCAGATGATGACAGGGTCTTGCTCCAAAATCCTAAAGGACTACACTGCGATTCACCTAGAGAAGTCTACCAAAGTCTTCAAACACCATCTCTGTCACTAACACTTCAAGCACCAATTGGATCTTCTGGATCATATGGTCCAAGTGCGGTACACCTTGCTAAGTAGCCTGGAGTGCTACAAAGCCTTCTCTTGTTCTAGATTTCAGTCTAGCAACTTTCCAGATCACTCAGTAAACGGGGTGGAGTAACACACCCAAATGAACATGTTCCTTCCAAAATTCAAAGAGGCCCACTAGGCACTGTGCCTCTTTCTTGGTTGTAAAAGGGACCAAAAACAATTTATCCTTCATCTTGGATGTCTCAACATTGGTACCCCACACCACTGGAGCCCTAGAAATTTCAGACAGAAGACCCCTGAAATTTAGTTCAATCTATTTCCCACCCTCTGAGCACAACTGTATCACCAATAAGTCTAGATCAGTTGCTAATTCTCACTCACTAGGTCCAATTACCATAATGTCATCAGTACAATGAAACAGTGTGACATCTTGTGAAAGGGAAAGGCAATCACATTCCCTGCAAACTACATCACAATATAGAGCTAGACAGCTGATTTACCCCTGAAGTAAGACAATGAAGGTACATTGCTGGTCTTGCGAGCTGAAAGCAGACTACTTCTGGTGGATCTTATGGACAGGTATGGGGGGAAAAAGTGCATCTGCCAAATCAATAGCTGCATACCATGTACCACATAATCTTTTTTTTTTTTAATTTTTATTTTTTATAAACAAATTTTTATCCCCAGGTGTACCACATAATCTTAATTTGCTCAAGCAATGATATCACATCTGGTACAGCACCTGCAACTGGAGTCACTACCTAGTTAGGCTTAAAATAATCCATTGTCATTTTCCACCTGTCTTCTGCATAGATCAAAGATATAGAAGACCTGAAGGGGGATGTGGTAGAAATCACCACTCCTGCATCTTTCAATCTTCTATGGTGGCACTAATCTCTGCAATCCCTCCAGGAATGTGGAGTTTTTAAATTTAGTATTGAAGTATTTTTGATTTATTATTTTCCTAAGTAGAGGCAGTCCTAATGGCTTCTACTTGGCCTTTCCCACCATAGTAGCCCTCACTCCATAGATCAGGAAACAGCTAGGATTCTGCCAGCTGTTATGTGTTTCTATTCCAGTTATATATTCTGGAACTGAGGAAATAATCACAGAATGTGTTTGAGGACCCACTGGACTCCCTGTGAGATAGATCTGAGCTACAACTCCATTGATCACCTGATATCCATAAATCCATACTCTGACTGCAGGGCCACAGAGATCTTTCAGGCCTCCTAGAATTAGTGTCAGTTCAAATCCGTGTCCAGCAGCCCCTGAAAGGTCTAACTATTTCCTTGTCTTCAATGTGCAGTTACCTCAGTAAAAGGTTGTAGGTTCTTTTGTACAACAGAATAACAGTATAAATTCTCAATAGTGTACGGGGGTCCTTCCTCAAGGGAACTGGCCTCTCCTTCCTTCAAGAGTTGTGGGCCTGGGCACCTGAGTGGCTCATTTGGTTGAGTGACTGCCTTCAGCTCAGGTCATGATCCTGGAGTCCTGGGATTGAGTTCCACATCAGGCTCCCTGCTCAGCAGAAGGTCTGCTTCTCCCTCTGACCTTCCCCCTCTCATGTTTACTCTCCCTCATTCTCTTCTCTCTTTCAAATAAATAAATAAAATCTTTTTAAAAAAAAAACAAAGAGTTCTGGGGCTACAAACTATCTCAAGTATGGGAATTTATTGAGAAACTGTGATTCGTAGCTTTAGGATTTGAGTTAGACTTTCGTTCATGTGACCTGAAACTTTTCTGTTTATACAGATCAAATAAGAATCTAGTAGGTTTTCTATTTATTTCACTTTTTAGAACACAATAGCTAGGCAGTGCCATATCTGCATGAATCAGAAAAATCTGCTGTTTCAATTCTACTGCCCATTACAATGACCACACCCACCTTCCCTTTGGTGTTTAAGTGCCACCACTTGGCCCCCAGGATCCAATTATTCCCATTACATTTAGTTTTTCCAACTGAGTGGCTGTGGTTCCCACTATAAGGTCTGGCCCCCAGAGAAGAGCAATCATAAAGCTCTTTGAGGATGCTAGGGCTCCACTCACAAAATCATTTCTCATAGTATTAGTAAAAGGTAGGTCTTCTGGACCCTCCCAGTATGGATGAGTACATCTTAAATGACAAATCCACTCTAATAGTCCAATCTCTCTAAGCCTCTCAACTCCTTCCTCTACATTAAACCAAGGGAGATGGGACATTTCCAATTCACATAAGGTGGGCCATCTTTTGGTCCATATTTCAGCTAACCAACCAATTAAAGCCCTAATTTCCCAAGCTACATTATACTGCAGAATTACATTACGTGCAGAATCTCTGCTTAGTGAGCTGTTGGAGGTCATTGAGAGGATGTGACCACTGGTTGACACATGAACTAAACCCAAGAAATTGGATGCACAAAATTTTAACTAATTGGAGAAGACTTTTAAGATTTGTATTTGCCCTTGACGAATAATCTTATGGAAACTATACACTACATTTTGGGGAAGGAAGCTTCAATAGCAGTTGGTATTTTAGAAATTCATCTGTTTCATTCTCAACCACAACATTCTCTACTTTGTTCTCCTCAATTTCCCAGTAATTCCACCTCTTAATGTCTCAATCAGGCTTTGTCACAAGCACTCAAACTTTAAGCCATGGCAGTTTGTGTCCTCCTGGCTATGCAAGGGTCTCCAACTTCTTATTCTGCTCTCCTACCTTGTCTGCTAGCCCCAAAGTTAGTTGAGTAGTGGATAACTCTGGATAACATCCTTTTCTACCTTGGCCCTTCTGCCAACTTTCTAACTGGAGCTTCAGCTTCTAATTGGGCTGAAATGCTTTCAATAGAGACTGGCTCAACATAGAAGTAATCAGTTTCCTTTCTTTGCTGCAATGCACTGTGAAAAGTTTCTCAAACAAGCACATCAAATAATCAGCATTTTTAGAAGTCTCTGTACTTAAGCAGTGATCAAGCATCTAACACACAACTACCCACACACACACACACAGGTTGATGGCCAACTCAGGACTCCCCACCCCCATAGATGCCTCTTTCCCAAGACCCATTTCTGCAGTCTCCTGGCTGGCTGACCAACTGTTTATTCACAAATGGTCCCCATACACAGAGGACTAGGAGAGAACAAAGAAAAAGACCATTCCAGACTAGCATGTAGCAGTTTTAATAAGCAAGGGAACTTATATGTAAGACTTGTCCTGGGCAGTCACAAGATGAGTAAATCTCTGCAACCAACCACCAGAGCCTTACAAGTTTATTTAGTTAACTGCATCAGTCACATGTTCCTTCCAGATGGACTCAGCAACACACTGCTCTCTCAAGGTTGCATCCTTGAAAACAGCTCCTACGGTGAGAATGGTGGACAGAATGTACATTCCAACAATAAGGGAGGAAGTAAGGAGCCTCTAATTGTCCAGGTCCAGTTTGTGGGTCAAATGGCAGTCACGTCATCTCAATTACCTCCTCCTATAACAATTCTAGTTATTTTAGAAGTGATGTTACAGTGGGGTGCCTGGCTGACTCAGCCAGAAGAACATGTAACTCTTGATCTCTGGGTCATGAGTTCAAGTCCCATGTTGAGTGTAGAGATTACTTAAAGAAATGAAATATTTTTAAAAATGATGTCACAGAAATAATCAAATTCCCTTGTCAAATGCATTATAATGAACTCTCATCAGATCTTTATGCACAGACACTTGTAAGTCTTATGTCATTTGCAGACAGTTGTTGTTTTACTCTGATGTTTTGCAAAAGTGTTCCTGCAAACCTACTTTATCTTTAAGGAAATTTATGGAAAAGGCTCTGACAAGTAAAGGTTTTTGATAACTAAGATCATTCCACTGAACTAAGAATTTACAGAACTCTAATGGAAAAAAAATTAGATGAACTCACTAAACTGCTAACAAAAGATAAAAAATTATATGGGACTAGAGAATGATTATAATTTTTATGACTTTTTGTTTAAAACATTCTTTGTGTGTTTTACACATTTAAGATAAACTTTTCCTCTTTTCTCTTATGCTATTGTTAATTTGCCAAGATATACCTTTGTCAATAATGATAAAACGCTTATCTTTTTCTCCCTACCTGATCTCTTTAGAATTCAGAAACTCTTAGTGATTATTCTTACATCCACGATGATAATAGTTATTTGCCTAAGTTCCATGAGAACCTGTTCTCCTTATAATGGGACACAAACGGAAATACTGGTTATGTTACCAGGGCTTTGACTAGAATGCCATATTCCAAAATGTACACAGAATCAGATATGACTAGACAGCATTAAGGAACACATTATCAGGGTAAGAACTTCCCTTCCTTCCTACCAAGGGATGGATTGACAATATAGCCCATCAACCCACCTCTGAGATACCCAACACCATGAAAGTGTATAAAGGTATAGATCACAGGAGATATCCATTGTCCAGATTCTCACCGTGGATCAGTGTGCTATGCTGCTGAGAATACCATGCCCCACCACGCCTGGGAAAGGTGTTAACTACTGGAGTCTGCAATAGGACATCCCACCAAGATGGGTAAATTACTTTGCACCCCTGGTTCACAGAGAACTCTTCAATCTCCACTGGAATCTCATTGCCCTGGTACAAGCGGGACCTACTGAAACACAATATACCTGTAACAGAAGATACACCATTAAAAGTCAACACATGCAAAACAGATAATCACATCAAAAAATGGGCAGAAGATATGAATAGACACTTCTCCAATGAAGACATACAGATGGCTATCAGACACATAAAAAAATGTTCATCATCACTAGCCATCAGGGAGATTCAAATTAAAACCACATTGAGATACCACCTCACACCAGTTAGAATGGCCAAAATCAGCAAGACAGGAAACAACGTGTGTTGGAGAGGATGTGGAGAAAGGGGAACCCTCCTACTGTTGGTGGGAATGCAAGTTGGTGCAGCCACTCTGGAGAACAGTGTGGAGGTTCCTCAAGAAGTTAAAAATAGAGCTTCCCTATGACCCTGCAATTGCGCTACTGGGTATTTACCCCAAAGATACAGATGTAGTGAAAAGAAGGGCCATCTGTACCCCAATGTTTATAGCAGCAATGGCCACGGTCGCCAAACTG